>JASSUY010052507.1:0-13930 GCA_032466535.1 Forpus xanthops | reverse complement strand
GCAGCAGGGCCAGGCCCGCCCCGGGGGCGAGCGGGCGGCCGAGGCCCTAAGTGCCTGGTTTGGGCAGGATACCCTCGGCTTTTCCGCTCTTCATCGCCTCTTCCTGAGAGCCCTCTTCCTCCTCCTCCTCTTCCTCGTAGGGCCGCTTCTCGTCTGAACACTTGTTCCGCGGGGGCCAAGTCATCTTGTTCTCCTTCTTGAGCCGCCGGCGGGCGTTGGCAAACCAGGTGGAGACCTGGGTGAGGGTCATCTTTGTGATGATGGCCAGCATGATCTTCTCGCCCTTGGTGGGGTAGGGGTTCTTGCGGTGCTCCTGCAGCCAGGCCTTCAGCGTGCTGGTTGTCTCCCGGGTGGCATTCTTCCGCCGCGTCCCACCGTCCATCGTGCCGTACCTGTGGACATAGGGAGCAAACCCGCAGCATGACACGGCGCCCTGATCCCCCATTTTCCCTCCGGCCATGCCCGACGCAGGCTCCCAGGGCCCCGGCACTGTCTGCTTGCCTACGGAATTCCCTGAGGTGGCTGGACCAGAAAGGGGGGGACTGGGGGAGAACAGCTCAGCTTTAAAAGGACGACTTGCCTCGAGAATTCAGGCCGAGGAAAGGCTCAGCTAACAGCAGCACAGAGCCATGCAAATCCCCACTGTGCCACGGCAGTGGTCGTGGCGGCAGGAGGGGGTAAAGCACCTGCCTTTATTGGTGGTGAAGTCAATTGCAACGTTTGAGACAGCAGGGAAATCCTAGCATCTTACAAACACACAGAAATCTCACTTTCCTGCAGTTTGATCACTCCTCCCCAAGTGGAATATATCTGAGCGACCCCAAGGTGTAACTGTTAATAGAAACATATTTCCCCCTACTCCTCTTACTGGTAATCTCTCCTACCCTTTTGTTCCTGAAATTGTAGGAACCTAACGCAGATGACACTGGGCCGCGACTGAATATTTAATGCACATCCTCCAGGAAAGGTCATCGGCGCCCAGTGGGGCCTCCGAGCCTGAAACGGTGCGTAAGCGGGTTTGCGCTGGTTCAAAACTAACACACGAGCCGGGGATGCCCAGGGAAAAGATAATTACCGAGGCCACGGCCGTGGAGAGGGACCGGTGACCCCGCGCCTGCGTCCCTGCAGAGAGGGGCTCTTCGGAGGCGGCACCGCAGGGGTGGGAGGGGGATGCCGGGCGGCGGGGAGGCAGGTCCGCGGCGGGGCGGGCGGAGGGCGGCGGAGGGAGGATGGGCTGCTTACCTGTCGTACTGGTACTGGCTGAGGGTGTGATCGTAGGGGTAGTAGGCAGCCGCCGGGGCGATGCCCGCATGCGCAGACCCGCTCCCGTCCTTCGTCTCCAAACTGTTCTGTAAGAGACACCGCGCCGCCGCCCTCAGCCCCCGCCGCGGTGACCGATCGCCCCCCCCCCCCCCCCCCCCCCCCCCGAGTCACGGGGAGGATATAGGGGAAGGGAGGGAGTGAGGGAAGAACCTTTCCGAAGGGCCTCCGGCCGCGGCGGGCAGCGAGATCAATAGAGACATTAACTCGCGCTGTTAAGGTGCTAGATAAAAAATAGGGGGGAAACCCCCTAAGGCTGTCTAGGCTGAGTGCATCATTCTTTTTACGAGGCTGGGTCTGAGACCACCCCCCAAACTACCCTCCCGGGCGGTCCCTCCTCACTCGGCAGCCACCGCCAGCGACAGGCGCGACTTTTAATTGCGATACCGTGAGATCCGCGCCGGGTTTGAATAATTAATGACCGCGGGGTTGGCAGCGCAGGTCGGAGGGAGCGGGATGTCGCGGGGAAGGGGGAGGAAGAGAAGGAGGAGAAGATGCGCCTGGGTCTGCCCTCACCGTGGAGGGGTACCGGCCACCGCTCCCGGGGAAGCGCGGGTTCGGAGAGGAGGACTGTCTGTCGGCAGCGCCGCCGGGGCGGCTTACCAAGGAGTAGAAGGCGGGAGCCTCGGTGCCGTAGGTCACGTAGTTTCCATATCCCTGAGGCCCAGCATAGGGGCTGCCGTAGACCCCCAAGGCGGCGGCGGAGCTGAGTTCGTGCCGGGCGGTGGCGAGCAGGCGGCTCTCGTAAACCGGGCAGTACACCGGAGCCTGGGCGGAGGCCGTTGCCCCGCTTTCGGCCAGCGTCCGGCCGCTGGACTCGCAGCACGTCGTCAGGGAGTTGGTGCTCATCAGGAACTGGAGGGAAAGAGAGCGGCTCTGGGTGCTGGCGGGGAGTTGGGGAAGGGGACGACGACGGCGGACGACTTCCCGAAATAACCGAGTTCTGGTTTATATTTGTTATTTCTTATCAGGTTGCAGCTTTGGGGTGTCACCCCCTCTGCCTCCCCCCCCTTCCGCGTTTTACTTCCATCAGCGTAAACTGGAGGTTGCAGAGGTGCAATTATTTTACCAGTCTATCCCCAACAACCACCACCACCACCCTCCCCATGGCTCTGGGCGTTTAATCCTCTGTACCACGTCTCTACAGCCCTTTGCATTGAAAAAACACCTAACTTTTCTGGTGCGCTCTCACAAGGCTGGGTTTACACCAGTTTTCTCCCCTTGCAGCACGCTTCCCATCTGCGTTTTTTAACCTTCCCCCACCCCCTAGATAACTCATGCATATTTATTTTGACTGCGAGTTTGTAGCAACCACGCACGCATCTGTTATTAACCTGCTGGCTTACAATATTCCATTATGCTCCCACGGTCCGGACCTCAGCATGTTTAATGGTGTTTAATTGGTAAACTGTGTATTTAATCGGGGAAGTGAAAAAAAGCGCTGTGATCCAGGGGGAGGGCGGTATCAGTAGCTTCTTTTCTCACTATTCCCACCTTTATACACCCCCCCCCCCCTCCCATCATCATTATCATCTTTAACACCCGAAATCCCGCTTGTTCCTTCCCGGCCGAGGTACCGCTCCCGCAACCCTGGGGAGGACAGCTGCACCCTGAGCCCCGGCGGAAGTCATCAGCAAGGGCTGAGATTCAATCAGCTCTCGCTGGCAGGCAAAACATTCTTACCTGGGGTGCAGAGGAGTAAGGATAGCCAAACTGAGGATATGACATGGTACAGAGGCTCCCGGTTATCTAGAAACAAGGCGAGACGTCTGATCTGCACGCTATTGCAGCCTGGCTCTGCTCTGTTGTACCAATTGATTGGTAACCACAGGTCCCTAGATGCTTATAGGACGAAGCAGAAAACCACATTTAATTTATTTACATGAAATGTTAAACTTTTTTTTTTTTTTTAAACGGAAGGGGAAAACTAACAATAAAAAAGATCACAGTGATTTTAGCACCTTTCCCTCTACACCTATGAAACAAAAATCCTTGTTACGTGTGGGCTCCAAGGCTCGTAAACGTGACAGCAGAAATACACAGTTTGCACCCACGGAAAAAAAAAAAAGGGGGGGAGGGGAGAGAGACAAAAGCGATAAAAATACATCCGTTCAGAAGCACGTTGTTTTTAAAAGCCGAGCCTCTGACGTCACGCAGAGCCTATTCAGATTAACCTGCCTGGAAGTTTAACATTCATTTTTGGGACCCTTTCCCCTGGCATGGAAAAGAAAGTCTCGACATCCCTCTTAACAGGAGCGAAACCTTCCCTAACAGGAGTTAAAGTTTGGAAAACTCCTCGGCACAGACTGCCTTCAGCATCTCTATGGATTTCTGCGGGGAAGGGAAGGACTGAGCTTAATCTGAAGGATCAGCGTTGTACTAGCTAAAATTTCCCCCACCCTCCTTAGTCAGTGAAGGTCTGGCAAGCACTTTTAATTAGAAATTAATTAATGAGCAGCTGCTTCTTCCCACCCCACAGTAATAATTAGTCTCAATTACAAACAAGACATATGAAGGGACACAAGACTGAGTCTTCATTTAAGATTTAATCAACAGTTAAAATTAGCGCTACCGCTGACAATAAAACACATGACATGGCAATCCTTGCTTTTCTTTTCGGCTTTTATTCCCGACGTGTATTACAGGTAGGAAACCCTACAAACATATTCTGGGGAATGATTGAAAGGACGTGACTTTTCACGTTAGAACTACTTTGATTCCATTGCAAAGCTCTGCTGGAAACGCCAGCCTTTGGCGGGATGAGGGCCCTAGCCAGCCTGCCTAGGCTCAGAGGGACGCACAGCTGGATTGAGGAGGGGAAGAGTGGAGGGAGAAGGGAATACATCTCAAAGGCGCCAAGCGTTGTCTCTCACCCAAGAGCATCCACCTCTTTCTTGGTGATTCGTTACTTCCCCGGGATTCCCTGAGAGAAGGAAGAACTGAAAAGGGGTCACACCTCCATCACCCCCTTCTCCTTTCCAACACACACCGCCGCTGTCAGCAGCTTTCCTATACTTTGGGGGTTGAGGAAGCCCCTTCCCCAGGCAGGCAGCGTTCCAGCCGGAGAGGGGCAGGCTCCGTGTAGTGGCCGTCGGGGAAAGACGCTGGGGCCCTTCGGGCACCTCCGCCGTTCGGCCGCCCCAGAATCTCCCCCCGACGGCCAGCTACCTCCGGGCCAGGGCGAGTAGGCGAGTAGCCAGCAGTCGGGCGGGTTGAGGAAGCTCCGGAGTCAGCTCCGAGGCTGAAGCCGGGCTGCTGGTGTAGTTGAATGCTGCTTCGTGGTGTGCAGACTTGCTCAGAGAGATTTCTGGGTTCAGACATGTGAATAGCCCCAGGGTCACACTCTAATTAATGATGATGTTCTCTTCTTCTCCCCAGCTGGAAGACTGCCTCCCAGAAACGAATCTGCCCACACTGACAGCTCGATTGAGGGTGATTGATGACTATCTGGAGACCACAGTACACATAATATAATATCTGCTGCGTAATTGCTTTAATTTACAGATGAAAATACTAGTTCTCGGATTGAGTTAGACTACAACGAGCAGCGTTTTATGGCGCTTTAGAGTGTTTGCAAATAAAAGATATCAGATACACTACATGCAAATTATCCTGACAGCTCACTATCTGTAGCCAGGAGAAACATATAGAAGAAGGGAATCAAGTGACATAAATAATCGGGTTGGAATTCTGCATTGATTTTCTTCCGGGGATGAAAGTGCTTTTTAATTCCTCACCTGAAATGCTAGTATTTTTTTTTTTTTCTGCGAATATTACTAACTTAGCCACTGGATTTCTTTACAGAAGCGTTCCTTTATTCCTCCTGTTCCTCCGATGCTGCCAGGACACAAAGATACTTTTAGCTACTCTCTACGACAGGCTTCCTCCTCTGCGAGGTGCTGAGGGGCTGTGGTATTGTTTGGGAAGAAAAGGCACCCAGTGTTTACACAAAGGTCTGCACTAAGTCCTTGATGCTACTTGTTCTGCCTCCCCCACCGGGTGCGCTGGGGGGGGTAAGAGGCGGGGGTGGGGTGGTATTTAAGCCCTGGAGTATAACTCACCGGTGCTAGGGGAGAGAGCAGTTGCACTTATCTCAAGAGCAGCTCGGTGTAAAGCACTATAATTAGCTAGGAGTGCTAGAGCAGTGACTGGGGAAGTCCTCCCAATTTTCCAGGCTACAGTTTGGAAGGTGTCCTGGTGGTGTGGTTTGTTTCTCCCCCCCTTCCCCCCCCAACCCCTCTCTTCTTTTTCTTCCTTCTTTTGATAACACTTCAGATGTCAACTCCGCAGTGGCCCACAGAACACTTCAGGTTTTGATATTTAGATGAGTCTATTAAACTTTAAAATACAAGGTGAAATTCAATATTTATGGTCCTTATCTATTTATATATCCCAGTTGTCTTTCACTGTGCCATGCAAATACTCCAGTGCCCATTTTTGCACTGAACTTTCCTGTATTAATCATAATAATTATTTGTCATTTTTCTTTGCAGCCCGCCTGCTCTATTACTTTACCCCCGGTCAGCTTTGTGTCAGTTCCAATCTGTATTCCCTAGAAAGCAGCCATTAAAAAATAAAACAAAAAAAAAAACATCAAACAAAACAACCAGAGGAAAGCTTAATAACCTTAAACACTTCATAACTTTAAACGCTAAAAGCTGACATTACATGTTCCTCCTACACTTAAATGCTGTTTCACTTACAATCTACAAATAATGGCCCCTTGTTGATAAGAAATTCCACACAACTATATTTCATCTTGAGTTTTTAGTGCAGAACAAACACACAGTAAGCCCCACAATGATTCAAAACAACCCTTGTGGTTCCCACACATAAACAACGTAACACTGTTCAAATCCACGCAAAGACGCTTAATGCTCTGGGCTATATCCTTAAGTATTTGGAAAATGCAAGTCTTTGCTATGCAATAAAAACTGATCCTTGTCAAAGCCCCTTTCCCGTACCAATTTGCTTTCTCCAAAGTTTTAGAGAAGAAACCCACCGCGATCAATAGGGAGAGTTAACGTCCTGCGAGGGCCAGCCTGCACACCCTGGCAAGCAGGTATTTTACAGGCAAAGCCCAACCAAGCCTATCACTGAGTGTTAGGTTTTTCTTCTCCCAGAACCTGGAGCCGACGTTCATACAAGTTCTATCACAAAAGCACAGAACGAGGAGGAAACGCTGCGGTGCTGGAGCAGGCCACAGCAGGTAACCCCGAGAGCCTCTTCGGGACTAAGACTTTGATGGGCGTCTTCAGGGACCTGATCTGGAGGAAGTTAATGCAGCTACAATTTTACTATCTGCGTTTTCATCGCCTTCTCTTTTGGAGGGGTTATTGCCACTCCTGGAAATGTTTCAGCGATGGAATTTGCTTATGGGCTGAATAGACTTTAGCGAGCTCATGCAGTCGGCTTGACTTTGTTTTCACCTTCCAGATTTAAAGCAACCTTGACACCGCCTGACAAACGCTGTGAAGCTCTACATGTTGCCCATTTGGGATGTGACATGGAACCGAGGGCAGCCTACAACCTTCTCAAGTAGGTTAGCTCCCGCAAAGTCACTATCGACAGTAAATATTATTGCGTTTTTGTTTTTGTTTTTTTTTTTTTTTTTTTTTTCCTTTTCCTGAGCCCATATGAGGTGCAATCGCATCTCCAGGACTCCGAGTGGAAGGACAGCGAACTCCTGCTGCCCACCCGCACAGCCCCGCGGTGGCCGGCAGAGGTGCGGTGACAAACCGGACAGTTATGCATAAGGAGGCGCAGCTAATTAATTTGCCCAGATTACAGCCACGAGTAAAAACAGTCGTTCAAAGCTACCCCTTTTAAATGCTCTCATTTTGTAATTCTCCAATCCCCTTGGCAAACAATCTAGATTAAGGCTGAAAGGCCTCACATGCTCATTCTGTTCTTTGTATTTATTAACTTTCGCACTTAAGAACTAGAGCCAGCACATGCTCTCCCTCTCTCACACACACGAAACTTTTCCGCCAGGGAAGCAATCGCTGCTGCCCGGGCAGCTGCCGCTCGGATCGGAGTACACTACAGACGCCTTTACCTGCTCGTTGCACAGCATCGCGACAGCGCTCACTAGCCAAACCCGCCCAGGGCTTTCTGCTCCAGCTGCGGCACCTCCAGCCCCGCGGAGCAGCGGGCACTTCAAGCCTTTGGGCTCTCTGGCAGCGGACAGCTGGAACACGCTGCCCTGCGGAGATCAAACTTTCCTACTCGCAAGGTCACATTCTGTGCCTTTGAAAGTTTGCATTAAAATCTAGAAAGTTTGACTTGATGCCTTACCTTAGCGCAAGCTGAATATCATATCCACACCCCTTTCCCAAGATATAACACACATAGGGTAAAATACATTGCCCTCTGTCCTAGGCAAAGATTGCACAAAGCCAAGTGATTCATCACAGGTAGTTTCTCTTCCCTCCAGCAGTTCGTTTTCAGCTGCTAAAGCAGGCTCTAAAGAAAGGGGGAGGGGGGGGCACATAAACCCCCCCGCTCCCACCCACCCCCCCGCTTCCATAGAGACACACACACACACAAGCAGCACCCCAAAACAAGAGGAATATGTTTACCTGCGATCACGCCAGGCTCCAGCTAAAGCCTCGTCGCGCTGGCGGTGCCATGGCAGAGCTCCTCTCCTCCTGCCCGCGCCGGCTGCCGTGGCGTGGGCTGCGGGGGGCCGCGGCGGGCATGTCCGGGTGCGCGGCACCGGTGCGGAGCGGTACGGAGCAGCCGGTCCCCCGGCACCGCCGCCTCACTATCCCCGCGCTGCACCAGAGTGACGTGCGTGAGAGCAGCTCCGCCGGCCGCACGCTTCCCCACCGGTTAACACTTTCCAAGGCGGCCAGACACTCCGCTTCCAACTTTTCCCGTTTTAAACCAGAAGCAGCCAGCACCCGCTTGCTTCCACGGGTTATAAACGCCGTCTGGGGCGTGGGGGACACCGTAATTAATAACAGGTTAGTAAAATTAGTGCTGCCACGCCGATGGTTGTCCTTGTTGCCAACAATAATTGCATTGATTCTGGAAGGACACGAATGTCCTCCATTTAACCTAATGATCTGCGGGTTGCGCACTCTGTAAGGCAGCCGTAGCGTTGATTAACTGCGCGCACGTCTGAACTGCCATTTATCTCTGCGAGTCACGACCGAGAGGAGCTAAACTTGCAGCAACTCTCCCCGCCGCTCCCGCCGCCTTTGTTTCCCTCCCGGGTGAGGAGGCGGGCTGGGACGCCAGCGCCAGCCCTGCGCGCAGGAGATGGGCACCTCACCTGGCCACCCACCGGGCGCAGCTGTACTCAGGGCGCCGGGGCAGCGAGGCAGAGCCGGCCGCTCCGGGGATGCCCCGGGGGCTGCCTGGGCCAGCCCCCCCCTCTCTCCCCCCACCCCTTCCAAGAAGGGTCAGGGGAGGCGGTGCGGCGACACCCGGCACCAGGGACCGGCTCCCTGTAGCGCCCCGGGCCCCTGCCGGCAGCCCGCCCTGGGCTGCCCAACACCGGGGCTTCCTCCAAGCGGGCAGGTCGGGGCAGGAGCGCTTGCTAACGGTTACCCTCTCCGTCCTTCTGCTCCTCCCGCTCGCCCGCCAGTGCCGTCCGGTCTGGTGTCAGCCGCAGGCTGCCGTCGCTCTCTCTTGCGGGGAAGCTATTGGGGCCCGAGGCTGGGCTCGCTGGCAGTGAGCTGCCTGTCCCGAACTCTTTTCCCGGTGTGCAGCCCCCGTCCGTTCTCTCTGACCCTTTCTTTGCCCATTCTCTCCCATCCCCTGGGCCAGGGCCCACATCCGCCTCCAGCCGGGGCCCCGGCAGCCCCGCGGGGGCCGGGCGTGTGAGAAGTTTTATCGCGTAGCCCGTACTTTTCTCTCCTTAATTGTTTGTTCAGCGGGAAAAGTGGACAAATCGGGATTGACAGAAGGGGGAGGAGGGATCAATATCATTCCTATATGAAGGCGTAAGCCTCTGCAGACGTCTCAATAAGGCAGAGAAGAGGAAAGGGAATGTTATATCCTACCTAATTAAGCGAAGACAAAGAAGTGTGGGGAGAGAGGTTCAGGAGAGGAGGGGTGGCAACGGGAATTTTTAATCCGGTGCCTTCCCACCGTAACCACCAAGGCTGAACAGTAACGTTAGTGGGGAACATCTGTACATCGGCAGATTTATTCTTGCCAGGGCTCTTTCATGCCCGTGTCATTTACATGGACCCGTGCTCGTAATGTTCGATACACGCTGCACCTTGTACTGCAACGACAGGGTAGTTGCAGGATGAACCTTGAAACTGGCAAATTCTCTTCTCTTTCCCCCTTCTTCCTTCTCGAGTTGCCCTTGCAGCTTCCAAGGCGGAGAGACCGCGCGGAGAAAGAAAACGTGAGGCTTCTCCCGATATGTTCTTGTAAACAGAAAGCCAATCATGCAGCTAGCCTTTGCATTTTAAAGCCGAATGACAGCCCCTCTGCGACGTGGAGTCCGCCGATCATGGCCGGGGGGACCCGCGGCCTGGGAAGGGGGCACCGCTCAGCTCCCGATACCCAGCGGGACTCCCAAGCGGGAGCGCTGACCTCGGCCCGGGCCCCCCGGATCTAGGCTTGCCCTTTCTTCCCCCTGGAGGCCAATCCCGTTGGCTCTGTCCCGTGCTCCGGCCAGGGCTGCCTTCCAGACCGGCCCCGCTGCGGGGCCGTGGACATGTCCCCGTCCCCGAGGCAGCGCCAGGTCTAAAGGGGGAACCCTCCGCCTCAGCCCAGGACCCAGTCCCACTGACTGAACTCCTGTTTTAGAGCGTGAGGTGTCACCATCCTCCCCCCCGGTGGCGACACCTCTTCTCTGGCCCAAATGAACTTCGGGGATCAGGGACTCCGCTGGATGCAGCTGCCCCCAATGAAATGGGCGAGAAGCCCATTGTTCAGGGGCAAGAAGCATCTTTCAAAATTTTGTTTTTATATTAATGGCTAGCATTGCTACCAAAAGAGAATGTGTATCTCTTGAAATATAGCAATCTCAGTTCCAGGAGATCAACATGTTTTATTACTTCAGCGATGATGAAAGGAAAAAAGCAGAACCTTGAGCCTGCCTCTTCTCATTTACTTGTGGCTACCAGCGCACCTTGGAAATTGCTGCCCGTCGCCACTTTGACCTGCATACACCAGAAAACATAATGGCTTTCCAACAAAGACTGGCCTAGCCAGCCAGGCGGATGACCAAACTGCGTGGACTGGGAATCCCAGGAGACAAGCAGGCAGGTCAATCATAGTGGCATGATGGACATAAGCACCGAGGGAACACTGGTCACTAATACATCTGGGAAAGTGGTTGGAACCAGAGGAGAGGTTTTTTTTGGGGAGCACTCCTAAAATATTATAGGCTAGAGTCTATGGTTGGAAGGGCATTTGTAGAGTTTGCTTGAAGTTCTTGATGTTATAGATTTTCTTTTTCCCTCTCTTTCTAAAAGCAACCATTAATGCTAAGATTTCAACCATTTCTAATGTTTAAACTATTACAAGATGCTCTTTTCACTGTAGAAATGGGATTGGTCCTGTCTGTCCTGGCATTCTTTGGCATTCTTTCCCATTTCTGTAACTAGATCAGTGCCATCTCTGCTGTGAAAAGGCCATCATTAAGAGACATTCAAGTGGTTAAACCCCTTAATTTTCTATGTCATTAGACAAACATCACAAGTTATAGTGCCACATACTTCCATTCAAAAAGGAAATAGCATTTAATTGTGAGTGTCAATTCCTGAACATTGTGACTGTTCTTTGAAAACCTACATTCTATGAGATCAGGTGGGAGAAAATGCTAGCTTGCTTTTTTTGCCTTGATTTTCCTGTAGAGGTTACTAAACCACACCTAGTCAAGGAATAATATACTAATGCTTGTCTCTTAACTCATGCACACTATGGAGGTCAGAGAAGCACATTAGCTTAATCATGAGACCTCTGAGATGATTTACGTAACTGGAATAATTTCACGGGATAGCCGACATAATTCAGAACATAGTAAATACATGAATAGGAATCAGGTTTTCACTTAAACTGTTTTCGTCCTTGTCTGTTTGGGTGCCAAATTTTATGCTAGCCTTGGAGCAGAGAGGTTTATTTTAATGTGCAGGGATCCTTACAGGTGCATTTCCTTTCCTTTTCTCGCATTCAATTCATTATGTGATGTTCAAAAGACTGATACACATTAGAAAACCTTTAGGCATTTCAGCGTAAAAGGAATGGTTTATTAAAAGGATGGGTTATTACTTTGAACAATGACTTCAGTGCGTACATTTAAACATGAAATGTTTATCTGGTACTGACCTACACCAGCCAGAATCTGTACAACTGTACTTTTATTCATAGATGCACTCGTAACCTAATAAAACACATTTATTTGCAGATTCTCTGTGGTCATCTGTGAATCTTTTGTAGTCCACAATGATACAGGCTCATAATTATGTTTCAGAATTTTCTAAGAAGTGTTACCATAATTCCATTTGTGAACCCATGATTTGGAGAAGATACTTATTTTGTGGTACAGGAAAAAAATTGATCTGGTTAGAGAAATAGCTAGGGCAGCCCTAGTGTACTTAATATACAAGTGGGTGGAGAGAACTGTTTTTTAGGAGGAGACGAGGATCCTTCTAAATGTTTAAAAGCTTAGCCATTTCAACCTGCCTTGAAGACCCTGAAAAGGCAGAAAACACCGAGTGAGTCGGTAGCACCAGGTTCTCCTTCCTGCAGCGCAGGTGGGGAGGGCAGCCTGAGCCTGCAGATCTTCCCCCATGAGCAAAGCTGCTGAGGCAGAACTTCTTGGTCCAAGAAAGCGAGGCAGAAACATGCTCCTTCCTCCATGTTATATGAGTAAAGAGAAATGGACCTTGAGTTTGACCCCCTCAGTCCACCTGTGAATGAATGGTTTGGTCAAATGCTACTCATGAGCCACCACTTCTTGCATAAAAGGGATTATAGAAGTGAAAGGTGTGTGCCTCAGAAAAACAAAGGTGCAATTAAAGCAGCATTTGCAGTTTTCAGTTAGGGTTATCTTTCAATGCAGGATGAACTATCATTTTTTTCCATGCTAATTATTTTCATTAGCTGTTTTAACTATTCCTGAGAGCTCTTAATAATTGCTTCAGAGTAGAATGTGTAAGACAGAAAATTATTTATGGCACTGATTAGAACTACAGAATACTAATATGGGTAGTCAGGAATAATTCACCATAGCAGGAAAAGCATTATTTAATTGTTTAATAGAGAACTTTAATTGTGCTTGCATACAATTATTATGTAAATATCACTGTGATCACTTTAAGAGGTTATTTCTAAGTGTGCCAAAATTCTGAAGCAATCTGAAAAGAATTAATTCTTTTCTTGTCTCCCTTCACAAGTCTCTCAAGTGCACTATATGTTTTAACTTAAACCAAAATATAGCCAAAGGCAGACAGGAGTTCCAACAGTGACCAGTGTAATACTCACTGCTTTTAATTACTGTAACAATAAATCACACAGGAATGTCCTCCAGGAACTAAATGATTTTCTAAAAACATTTGAGAATATTTTTGAAATTCAATTAATTGAAGGCACCAGATAAAAGGTACACAGTCTTAATGGCTATAAAATAACCCTAAGGGATGTAACTGAGCTCCAAGCTTAACTTCAAAGTGTGACAGAAATACTTACTGTATTACTTTAAAAGTATTCAGATCAATGAATCAGTTGAAATTACTTATACATTTACCAACCTTTTCATTTTCTTTCTGAATATGATAGAAAAAAATGCTCTCATTTCTCAGGATACAAAAAGCAGTTGAGACCTGTAAAAGAAATTGTAATTAAAGCCAGCCTTCAGTAAAATTGGTATTATGAATTTTTGGTTGACACAAGATAAAGGGGTTAGAAAAACATAAAAGTGGCCTGATAAAACATACATTTAGACATTTTTATACTGAAATTTAACTGGTTTGTGGAGATATTTCAGGTCCTGCGGTTAAATCTGTCCTTGTTAAAGCCAGTAAGCATTTTTCCATTGAATTCAATAGAACCAGAACATCACCCTGCAATCTTACTGTGTGTTCCTGACCAGCCATCTGATTATGGGCTAAATCCATGCTCACTTTTTTTTCTTTTTTCTCTCTTCGGTCTAACTAGGAAGACTTGAACACCCACATGGCTTTGCAAGGTACTGAACACCTCAAACAGCCACTGCATGCCTTCAGCTTTTGCAGGTAATAGTCCAAGGTAGTATGTCAGCTAGTGCTCAGTAGGATATGACTCTATGAATAAATACCTTGACATTTGGCCTGTAGTTTATGAACAACATAACAATATGAGGTTGATTTTAAATAGAAGTGTTTAAAACATTACAATATTCTGATTTGCAAGGTGATTTTATAATGCAGCATGACTCAACAGCAGGAAAGTGTTAAGAAATATGTTGATACTGAACTGTCATTTCCAGTGATTTTTTCTTTTAGCAGAGATTTTCTATTCTAAGCAACATTTCCCTCCCCTCTGTAATCTCAGTATATAGCCACTCTCCTGATTGTACCCAGGCCACAAAAGCAGATTGTAGACCCACTGTCATACCATGGAAATAAGATTTAACTTCTAACATTTGCAAAATGGCTGCTTA
>JASSUY010052501.1:0-26652 GCA_032466535.1 Forpus xanthops | reverse complement strand
TTTTTTTTTTGCCTTTTTTTTTTTTTTTTTTTTGGGGGGGTATGTGATGTGGGGTAGTTCCAACCCGCTGCTCGGCTTTTACATAAGTAAAGTTCACTCCTGCCTGCATGCATGCAAGTCCCAGTGCTGGCTTTTACTTGGCATTGGCTGGTTTTGGCTATAGCCCTTATTAATCGAATTCCCAAGTTCCTAGGTTTGTTCTTTTTCCTTTCAAACTTTCACTGAGCTGCGTGAGTATTTAGGAAGAGTAAATTCGTAAAATACCTGACAGAGAGCAGCTGTTATCTTGAGAGAAACATCAATGTGAGTTTTTCCTCAAAGTGTTTGTATTTCCAAGCAGACAGGAAATGTTTAGACAGTGGCTATCCCATAGGTGAAAAACTGAGGCATGTTTGAAGAGGGAGAGGGCTGATTAAAATCCCCCTCTGCTTTAACAATCTGCTATTATACCAGACAAGGAAGGGCAAAGACCTCCTTGGCTAGCTGGCCTGGCTTCCTCCCATTGCTGAAAAACACATTCTACACCACACTCATGAACTTCAAGTGTCCTCTTAAAAGTCGTAGTTGTGCTGGAAAACTGTTTCAGAGCCTCCCTGTGTAGATCAAAACTTCCCAATTTCTAGGTTATGCGTGTTAGTGTCCATATTTATCTGCACTGGTCTCCAATGCTGTCTATAAATACCTCAGGGATGATCATATTTCCTCTTGCATTTTTCTTTGCTAGGTTTAAATGGGCCAAGCTGCATTAGCCTTCATCATGCACAGCCCCTTTCGTTGCCTGATCTTGCTGACCCTGCTGTGTACCTGTAACAGATGGACTTCATCTCACTCGAACATTGTAATGCAAGCAAGCCACTTCCCTTAAATATAAGTCTTTCAGGTTGACAAGCTTAAAGAACAACACCTCGTCTGGCATAATGCTTGAGTCTGCAAATTCAGCATTTGGACCTGAATAGTTTTTCATTTTTCACACATTTTTTAAAAAATGCAGTATACACACTAAACAGATGATACTCAGCAGGGCACTGTATAAGCTGCTTTCTGGTGTGCATTGCTCTTCGTTGATGGGTGAAATTAGGCTTCAAGAGTCACTGGCAGCATTTTTCAAGATCTGTGGCAGGGACATTTTTTGGTGATTTCACTTTCAAATCTTGTGCCAGCACTTCTTAAAGTGCCTGTTTAGCTCTGCCAACCTCTTAAGAGGCTGAGCAATGTAGAAACATTTGGATCTAAATGCCTTAAAGGGTTTATGAAGTTCATATCCACCTATGAGCCTGGCAAGTGCCAACTAATAGAAGCTATTACCCTACCTAAGATTTATAGTTGGTTTTGTCTATTATCTCTCTGACTGGGTCCAAGGGCCAAAGTTTCATAGGCACCTCTCACAAAATAGCAGCAGGTCAATGCCTCTGTAGGAAATGTGTCTTCCCAACCTCTGATATTTGGTTTATTCCCTAGAGCAGTAGTGTTATGTTCCACATAAAATGTGTCAACCAGAACCTGTGGATGTTTCTTTCTTATAAATAGATGATCCTTTGTGAATTTGTGCCAGTCTCTTCCAATATAATGCACCATTACATTGGGTTTCAAAGGTGAATTTTAGAAGCGTTGCGTTATAGTTACAAGTCAGGTTTCTCTGCAGTTATGTATGACATGGAAAACATAGTACTGTGCAACACATTCAGTGAATACCAAGATTTTGGCGATACAAGTTTTTTCTCTGGTCTTCTAATAAAAAGTAGAAATTACATGAATTTATTAAGGCCTGTATTAATACCCTTAGTTACATTTCGTTAATGAACCTTACATTAAGCTCAAATGATTGGTATAATAAAAGTTTACCAGGAACATGGGAGTTAAATAATTTCTGATACTATTTAGGAATGAGTGTGAATGTGAAAGTTGCAGCAGAGCAGCAATTTTAAGGTGACTGCTATAAGTATGCTATTAATTAACATTTTTGCAGCTCTTTGAAAATGTAAATTGCTCCACGATATTAAGTATCATTACTATAGCAGTCTTGAAAAGCAATAACTTAATCTATGAAATAGATAACTACAAATGGGACTATGATGTGGCTGCTAGAGTGGCAAAGTACAATTTAGGACACTGGGTTTGGCGCTTGGGGGTTTTCACTGGGGTCTGTCTGAGGTCAGGTCATGACTGTTCACTGCTCAATAACATGTAACCTGGAAGAAGGGTAAGGAAGATGAGGACAGATCATTTACAGAGAGACATCGAGTTGCCCAGTGAATTAGTGGAAGCAAATGGTATGTAAAGTGTTACTTGTAAAAGCAGTATAGAGTACTCTCTGCTTGAGTACACAGAATTGAGAGGGTGGCCTATTTCTGAGAAAAACAGTAAGTCTGGAAAGGTGCAGGACCACTGACTAGACAGCTGAACCAGAGCTCTTGGGATTTAATCTGAGCATTCCCTGTTCCCATCCATGTGCCTATGATTTACAAGCTCAATAGGGATTCAACTGCACCCCCAGAAGCAAACATCCAGCCTGGGAAGCTGCTTCTGGTAACTGAATACAGGTAAATGCTGTCTGTGGGAGAGCAGACACAGAAATTCAGAAAAGTAGTAAGGCAATTATATTTTCTTGGAAATTACTATTGGTGTGATCTCTTGAAAAGTAGCTGAGGCAGTTTCTGATACCTGTAATCAAAAAGAAGATATTGGGAAGGAAAAAGCATATTGGAGAGAAGGCAGAGAACAGCATGAGAATGACCAGAAGACATCAACATACAATGAGAGTCTCCAGGAACTTCATTAATCAGAATGATTTGATCTGTCTGGTATCTAGATGGAGAACAGCTCTTTAATGTGCAGCAAGTTCCAGTGGTTGGAAATGTAAGATGAGCATGTTCTGACCAGAAATAAATTTAAGCTTAACTGTGAGGCTAATTAGCCATGGGAACAGTATCTGATACTGATGATTATGATGAACTCTCCATCACTAGAAATGTTAAAATCGCAACTGAATGCTTTTCTGCTCCAATTTTCATAGAAATTGATTCAGGGCTATGTATTAGTCTGTATTATATAGAATACCCAAACAGATAACAGTAGTGGCCTTATTTATTCATTCACTGTACAGCTTTGAGCTACTTTAATGGGGACGTTGAAATTCTGAGTACTATAAATGAAGTCTTAGCTCTAGGAGTGTTCAAAGACAAAATTGCGACTAAATTTGCCAGGGCCAAAATTGCTTCTATGCTGACTTTTAAGAGTGTTGAACACTCCAAAGTCTATTCGTTTCAACTGGAATTTGCTCAGCAGCACTGAAAATATAGCAGCCTGCTGGAAAAATGAATGGCTCCAGAAACGGGGGATAAGAAGACTCAATCTTCAAGTTTTGCTTTATCCTTGCAGTGAGAATGACACTAGTTTCCTCTGAAATAGGAGTAAATATTGACAATTAACTCGCACAGATATATGTGACCTAATAAGCACTTGGAACAAATCTTGCAGAAAGGTGTGTGCAGTTAAAGCTGTCTCCTCTCGCGCTGCCAGGCGTGTGATGCTCACTGTGACGCAGAGCGGCTGAGCTGACCTGCCGTCTCACCGGAAAGCATGAGGTCTATCTTGCAAAAAAACCTCAGCCAAGCAAACAGAGTCAGAGGATTTGGTGCATGTTGTCTGTAAAAGGAAACTTTTCAAACTTGCTTGTGTAAAACTCGGAGGAGAGACTGTGCGGATGACACATCCAAGCACTGCTCCAACCTGGGCTGAGCATGAATCTGGACAGGCTGTGCTGCAGTAAGAAGCTTGTCTCCCTGTTGTTTGCTTCTGTTGGTTTTGGAGTTTTTTGTTCGTTTGGGGAGGGTTTTGTTTGCTTGTTTAAACTGCAAGCTCACTTTTAAACAGCAATTCAATTGAAACAATTTACTCTCAACAGTGGCATTTTCATCTAATCAGTTTTTATTAACAGCAGAATGGCTCCTGGCTAAGGAGGATCCTTTGAGCTATGTTGCTTCTCAGAGGGATGGAGATGGTTTGAGGCAAATCAGCTGGGCAGGGATGCGAAGGTTGTTCCTTGAATTAGTGTGCATGTTCCCTAGAGCGTAGTGAGTGGATAAAGTGGATTTGTATTCATGTTTCCTTGGCTTACCTGAACTCATCTCTCATTGAGGTGTCTGCTAGGTGAGGGACACTGCTGTTACTGCTCTCTAATGGGGTGCATCAGAAAAAGAGCTAGTTGTTACCAGAAGATGACTGTTGTCAGAATGAGACAGACATACCACCCCTCTCTGTGCACAAAGTGCTTACATTTGTATAGCAACTGCCTAACCTGTTATTTATGGATACATCTTCCATATATGGGGAGCCTAAGCACGGTCAGTCACTCCAAATGAACAAAATTTGACCTATCCAAAGTCACACGTTGAAGCAGAAGCAAAAGCAAGAATAGACTCAGGGTCCTGAACTTCCCTAACCTCCAGAATGGTAACCAAATTTCATTTCTCTCTTGTAATTATGGTCAAAGCCTGGGTGGAAATGAGAAGCACTGATTTCTGTTTCTGCTCTGCAGTAGATTTACTGTATGACCTTGAAGTAAAATGTGTCCTTCTGTGTCTCAGTTTACCTCCCCAGCAATGGAGATAATCATACTATGCAGTAAACTTTAACGGACTTTGTTACTGTGCCTACTGAAGTTAAGTATCCTCTTGTCATTGGAAGACCAGGTGTATCATCTGTAGGGTGAAAAGTTTTTGCAGATGCAAGACAGATATTACTTGTTTTAACATATGGGCCCAGATAATAGCCACACATGCTTGAGAGTCAGCTGCACACATGGATAGTAAAGGGTAACAATTCAGTCTTGAAATAGCTGCTTTGAGCATCCTTGCACTGCAACTGAGTGCGCACATAGTCTCGCCCTGTCCAGGCGCTGCTGGAGCAGTGAGAGGCTTAGAGGTGTGACTTGTAAGAAATCCAAGACCCATTGAATGAATCAGGGGAGTGCTGCACCTTGATGCTAATGTGTGGCTGTAGTGAACTATACACAGTGTGTGGAGAACTGGCTGAGCAGGGCTCTGCCTATTGCCTGATTTTCCTCATTAGGAAAAGCAGCTCATGCATTCCTCCAAGTTAGTTATTTTTTCAAGTATATAGAAATGGGACAACTACTTCAAAGATAGAGCTGACAGTGACTCACCATGGTTCATAATGCTGAGCTAGAAAAGTTAGCAGTCCCAGCACCATGGAAATGAATGCAGCATACCTTGTTTCCCTGCATTCCCTCCTGTGCATTGCAGTGGTCTGGGTGGCTCTCCCAAAAAACAAAGCCAATGTTGCAAAGTGTATCTGAAGTGTTTCCTGGTAACTGTCACCAGCAAAATATTTCTGGCAAGGGGAATGGTGTTTCTCTGTTCTGTTAGTAGATAAGGTCTAAGCACTACTATCAGTTTATACCTTTTGTGCTGATTCTTTGTTTCCCAGGCCAAAGGGAGATAAATCACCATTCAATCTGCTGACTAATCAAAAGTCTGTTCAAGTAAATTATCCCCGTGCATTTTACTTTGAAGCTTTTTAGAACGTGATTAAGAAGTCCCTATTTCAAAGTATCTAGGTTGGTAAAGTTTCAGTATATTACTGTCAATATTTCCTCAGTGGGGATCCCTGGAGCTATCACTTATTGATGAATACTTGGTTTGCACACACAGCATGGGACTGTGGTTGCCTGACAGAGGCATGCAGCTGCATCCAAACCTGCATTATTGCTCTAGTTTGTCAGTAAATGCAATGGGTTCCTTTGGCATTTACGAGGTGAAAAGTTGTATACTGAAGACAGCCTCTATTGCAAACAGCTTTTAGCTTGGAGAAGACAAAAGGAGATAAAAGTCTCCAAGGTTCCTGTGTGAAGTCACAGTTGCAATGCTCTCCATTGTTCCTATCCAGGAGAGAAGGACTGGATTTTTTCCTTGCCATTTAGAGGCTTTGCACATTCACATATACCCTCACTACCACTTCTTTGATTCTAAAATGATTTTCTCATAAAATTGCCCTTGATCTCCAGCCTGAGACTCTGATGCATATTTATAACCCTTCGTCTGCGCTTTCTTGTCACTTGACTTTACCAAATCCCAGTCCTTGTCTGAGTTGACTATGTAAAGCACAAGCTGCAGCCTGAGTGGGAATGAGGGCTGGAAGGACTCTGCTTTGCCTTTACTTTGAGCTCCAGATGTATAAAGGGGCATCATAATTTTGCTGCTTGCTAATGAAGACATCCAGTGGGATGTAACCTGTGCTTAACCAAACCCTGCCAACTCCAGATTCACTTCTACTGCACAGCTAGCTGAGGTTCTCTGTGAGCAAAGTTTAAATGGCAAAATCCCCCAACAGAGTTGTCATGCTCCAGATCTTTTTCAAACGTCAGAAGCCTGCTCTTCAGCACAACCAAGCCGCGTGTAAAGCCTGCACACAATCTCCAAGGCTCAGGCCACTGCAATGAGGGTGCCAAGAGCCTTGTACCTGGCTTACTCTGAAGTTTAGTGCACCATGCACCATAATCCCAGGGATTATTAAAATGGTGCAGCAAGCTGGGGGAAAGGCTGTTGGGAAGAGCTGCAGAATGGCTACATGTTTTACACTCTGTCCTTGGATGTGAGTCATGGAGGTCACTGTATGCTCAGTGTAATGAGCATTTGTACTCAGGTGATTTCCCAAGCTCTGTTATTGAAGAAAAGTTGTTTGCTGTTGCTTTTCCAGGTAGGGGCAAATTGCAGGGTGGTTTGTCAAGCTGCTTCTTGGAAGTTGCTTTTAGAGATGTGTTTATTGGGCTCTTTTGCTTGTTTTATTTTGCTTGTACAGTCAGATGTGCAAGCATTATTCTCTGCACAGGTCTGAGCAAAAGGCCTACTTAAGGTTGGACAGGTGGGCTCCTATCTGGTGGCCTTTGGCAACTTGGGTATTTCTGGTGTCTGCTAGACATGAAGCATATTCAAATATGGAGAAGCACCACTGCATTCAAAAGTATTTGGGTGTTTGGTTTGCAGTTATATTGGGGCTTTCGTGTTGGTTTTCTTTTTATTTTTTTTTATTATTACTTTTTAATTTTTTTTTCTTAAACTGCAAAATAACGATTTGCCATGGCTTGGACAGGGGCATGACTTGTTCTGTTATCTGACCTGTCAGTGTCAGGGCCCTGGCATCCTGTCTTCAAGGGATGAAAGAAAAATATCTCATGAGCTGTGCTGCAGATTTGTCAGCCAGAAGTCGCTACATAGGTGTTCTCCTCTGCTTCTTTGTATTGCACTGCTGTGGGTGCTCCAGTAGAGCTTATTTTCTTGGGTAGTATTCTCAAAAGATGCTGAAAGAGCAAGGAGGTCTCTTGAAAGCATAGGCTTTATCCATGGCTTTATCCATTGATACAATGCATCTTTTGGTATGGTGACAATTCAGGTCTGGTGCTGAGTGGGAGGCTCCATTTGATGTCATGGAATAACCGTTGAATTCTGGCTGAAAGCATGGCTCAGGACTCCCCACTGAATATAACAGTTGTGTTAGCTCAGTGATGACTGCATGCTTCGTCAGAAGCTGCTGCTTTTTTGAAAGCCACAGAAGCTATCACCTCCACTGGGAAGACTGAACTTTTCCTCTAGAGAAAGAGTGAATTTTAAAGAAGTGGGGTTAACTTTAGTTAAGTGTCTTCAGCGTCAATCAGTTATCAATATTGCAACTCCCTTCCCTCGTGCATTTAGAGGCATCCAACATCCATCAAATCAAGCAGCCTCCAGATGGCCCCAACATATGGTCCATGTCTTGGAATAGCTGAAATCTAAATGCTTGCCTCCTTGGGAAGCTGCAGCCCCTTGCTGAGTCTCAGCATCCAAGGGAGATGCCTGCTGCTTTAATCAATGTGGTTTTTGTTTTTTTCTGCTTTGTCATAGTCATAATAATGAACAAGTCTCACTTCGGCATCCTTAGCCACAAGAACCTTTCTGTGCTTGAAATACTAAATGCCTGTCAGTAGCTTTCTTTCCTCTTGTCTTTTCCCTCATCACTAGGACCATACTGATCTCCTCAGTCTTGACAGCATTAATTACCCTTCTCTTTCCTGCTACTACTGCTGCCTCTCCTTCTTTCTTCTAATTTCTTTTTGGTGTAAATCACTAAGAGTGAAGGAAGAGTAAATACCAGTAAAGAAATTCAAGCTGCTCATGGTGTTTCTAGGGGCTGCCCAAGCTCCTACCTGTGGACAGCAATTAACAATGGCAGTTATCAGCCTGTTCCACTTTGCACCAAGGTTTGTGTTGGTCTTTCATCTCTTCTTTTCTTTGTCCTCACTCTGCTTAGCATTGTGAAATGGCAAAGCAATTTCTGAGCCTCCTAAGATATGCCTCAAAACTTATGGTCTCCTTAATCTTCTACCTGTTGTTGATGCTGTTGTTATACTATGCCTAGGAGCGACATGGCATAAGTGCTAGGAGCTGGGCAGTACCCACGGAAAAGTAGTCTTACAGCCTTTAGTTACCATTTTCCTTGTTCTGTTAAAACCCATTTGGAGAGAAAGCCACCAAAGGATGATGCACTTCTGTAAGTCCTGCTCCCTATCAAAGTAGTAAGTAATGTTAAGACTCTTTTTTAACTAAGTTAGATTACTGGAGCTGAATAGAAAAAAGTGCCTGCATGAAAACTTCAGATGGAAACCTTCTACCAGCTCTGTAATTTATTTATAATAAAAAACATGGTGTTTATTAAAAGTTGTACATGTAACCAAGCATGTGATGATGCTACCATATATAGGATATATAAGTACTTATAATTTGTACTTATTTGCTTTGTATGCCAAAGTATTTGGCCAAGACTAAAACAATATTTTAGTTAAGATTCCCACTGATGAAAAGCCCTATCTGCAAATACACACAATGAGCAGGAGTTGTTACTGCAGTGGTAGATCTGTCATTCTGCAAGCTTCATAAGCTTTACGAAGTTTAGTTTGTGACTGATTTAACTTTATGTTGCAGATGTTGGAGGCTGAACAACTTGCTTTGGATTCCAGTGTTCAGGTCTCTAATGGCTTTGATCCACTAAGCTCTGCACAGGATCATTATTGCAGAACTGAATTCATGCACCCTCCAGAGTCTGAAGTTGCCATTTAAATTGTACGATCCACTACTATGATACCTACTAGCCTTGTGTACTCCTCTGTGTAATCTGTGGCTCAATTAATTTAGCCTGTGGCATCCACTCAGAAACCCATTGTTTTTTATCCAGCTTGGTGATAGTTCTCTGCCCTGTGTTTGAAAATCAAGGCAAATGCTCTGCAGACTGTAGTTTTGATTTTAAGTTTTTGAAAGCAGATATGAGAGTGAGTTTCTGCAGTGCAGTAAGGAATTGCTGGTAGCATGGTTTCACTTTCCATGAACCATTGTGGAGCCCAAAATTCAAAGACAGACCATTCTCACTTTTCTCCAGCCGAGGCTAGTCTTGCCTGCAAAGAGGTATGGACTGACAGTCCTGGAGCTTCACCTCCCACCACTGATGGGTGACATGCAGTCTGCAGCTGGGCTCTCTCTTGGAATGAATCCTTTCCTTTACCTCTTTGCTCATTCTTACCTTCTCTGCTGCACCTGCAGTAGGGATTCCTGTTAGCACCTGCTGCTTTCTAGATTAAATTGGTGTCATGGGTTCAGCAGCAGCAGTCATTTTTTCTTTTTCTTAGTTGCTGCAGCACTGTGTTTTTGATTTTCGGCTTGGGAACAGTGCTGATAACACCAGTGTTTATAGTTATGGCTTAGAATGTTTAGGCTGGCCAAGGACTTTCTGAGCCTCATGCTCTGCCAGGGAGGAGGAGAAGCTGGGAGGGGGTCGGGAGGAAGCAGAGACAGGGCACCTGACCCAAACTGACCAAAGAGGTATTCCATACCACAGCACATCATGCCCAGCATGTAAAACAGAGAACAGAGACCTGGAAGGGGTGTGGGGGAGGAGGGCACTGCGTGGTCAGACTTGATATGAGGTGATGGGAGTGCACTGCTTGGTCAGGCTAGGGGGTGAGCTCTTGTATCCTTTCCTTGTATTTGCCTTGTCATTATTATTGGTGGTAGCAGTAGTGATTTGTGTTATACGGTAATTACTAAGCTGTTCTTATCTCAACCTGTGGGAGTTGTATTCTTTTGATTCTCCTCCCCATCCCCCAGGACTGGGGAAGAAAGAGGGGGGAGTGAGTGAGAGAACTGTTTGAGGAGCTTAAACCACAACAATTGGATATATGAAGTTTGTTAACTAAGTCACCAAAGGGCCATGGTGTAGCAAACACTTCCCAGCGTGACCTTACAGCTGCCCCCATCCTCTTCCTTCCTCAGAGGTAGCAACACATGCATGTGCGCTGTAATGCGAGCAGTTCCTTTGCTTGCAGACAACATCATACTCATGTCCCTTGTAAACTATTTACAACTCTTGATGCTTATGTGCAGAAGGTATAGGGCCTGATATTATGCCGATATGGGGGTTACACTAACGAAAGACTTAAAATTAAGGGCATTTGTGATGAGGAGTAGTAACCTGCTTTTTTTTTTTTTCTCAGGTGTTTTTTAAGCATTTATGGTAAACTTATATAAAGTGATGGTCCATACTAGTGGTGTGTGGAACAGGACACTTGACATTTTTGGGACGTGGCAGTTGTCTGTGGACCTCATTCAATGTCACATTTGCAATGGCTTCACTTACTTATGCAATTAAATTTCAGTAGTCTGGATCATTAGCGATCACTTTAATCAGCTCACGGATTCTGCCTCAAGTGCAATCATTGGGGTGGCTCTGTGCAAAGCAGCATGGCTAGAGCCTGGCACAGTGCTGTGCAGACATGGCTGGTTTGGCTTTGGATGTGCTTTTGTACCTGGTGCATCCCAGTGACGTTTCTGTGAGCATGAGGCACTAAGTACTGTGGGTGAGTCTGCACTGATTCTTACCTTTGTGCTGTAGACACCCGTGCAGGTTTGGCTTTAAGGAGTCCCACCTTTGCTATGTGGGGCAGGCAGGACTGTTGCAGAAGCTGCTGAAGCAGGCCAGGTAAGTGTCTGGGGTGTCTCTGCACCCCCAGCCCTGTACTTTCCCTGAATCTGAATCCACCCTCACTTCCCCCTTGCTGCTTCTAAATGCTCTGTCCCTTCCCTTGATGCTGCTTTGCTTGCAACTCAGACACACCTCTGTATTCCACACCTCACTGCCAGCAGTAGAGTTGCATAAGTAGCTCCTTAAGATGTGCCGGTGCCCTCTCATCAACAAGCACTGAGAACTGCAGTAAGCACTGTGTCATCCTTGCACCTCATTGGGCCACTTCCAGTTCTCTCACTGAAGGCGGATGGCTTTATAATAGATGCTGATAGTGGTTGTAAGACATGTCTTTTACAAAATGCGAGGTGGTAGCTAGCAAACGGAGAGAAAAATCTTTGTAACCATATGGTTGTATCAGCAATAGTTTGATGCCAGGGTTGGCTCTTGTTTTAATTTGGATCTCACTTTGCATGCTTACATCTGCTGGAGGAAAAAAGTTCGAGATGGGGGCCATAAAAATTTTAACTTTTTTCGTAGTGTTATTTCTATGCTTTCTTTCTATATGCAAAGCATGTAGCATTAATAGCATACAGCATTAATAACATATAGCATTAAAACTTTTCTAGGTGTAATATTATAGACTGACTCTGGTACTATACCAATACAAGTCAATTCATTTTGTCTCCATTAAGAAGTAGAAAGAAAATCTCCATGGCTATGGAGCTTTCATAATTACTTTGGACACGTATTTCTGAAGGTGCTGTCCCCACTGTCTCACATGCCAAATAATCTTGAAGACCACTGATGGTGTATGCACGTAAGGGGGTGCACTGCATCTCAGGAAGGTTTCAAGGGTGGCAGGATCCTTATTTCTGTGGCTCCGCGTTTATTGGCAGGTTGATGAGTATCAATAAAAGCTTGTGGTTTTTCATTGAGACATTGTTGGATCTGTTCATCAAGGTGATGCTTTCTAAAGAGTAATCTTTTTTCTGTGAAGTTCACCATTGAATAAGAAAACCTAAGCTGTTTTCCAATGTCTGTACAAGCAGACATTGTGCTGGAACAGTTTATTCCTGTTGGTGTGGGTCTGAAACTGAGTTCTCTGTAAATACAATGTTTCTCCATGGGCCCCTGGGTCAGTATTGTGCCCACCATGCGTTGTGCCAGACTGGCTCAGTACCCCTGTCAGAGGTTAAACTGTAACTTAAAACAGCAACAATACAAAGGCTTTTGCCTGGGTTTGCCTCAGTGCTAGGCTGTACGGCTGTAGCCAGCATGTTTTATCCTCAGATTCTGAATTTATGTACTTTTCTGGCCCACTTTGTCTTTAAAAATCTGCATTTACAATGCTTCACATCACTGTTTTTGTCAGTTGGAAAGTTATATTAAAATCAGTAGAAAAAGAAGAGACTGAACTCCCAGCACGTCTGAGATGGGATCAATTCAAGACAAAGAGAGTTTAATGCATTTGAAGACCTCTTGAGTGTGATCTGCCTCATCTGGTGGGTTCTCCATTGCATGATGTGAATGCATTGAAGACTGGTGTTGAAAGAGCTCTCACAGAATGAGGTTATTGTGGAAGCTGGAGTCATTGCACACGAAAATCATAGGTAAAATTGTGGTTTGGTTTTTTTTTTTTTTATTATTATGTTATATATTTTCATTAAAAATGCATACATACCTAATATCCCCAAATGGCAAATGTGTGAATCAGAAGCTTTACAGATAACACATTTTGAGGGTAGTCCGTTTCTTTTGCAGCAGTTAATCTGAAATAGAAGGAGAAAATCTGTGTTATCAGCTCTCTGAGAATTTGCAAGCAGGGCTTTGAACAAAAATAGAGCTTTAGTGGAGGCAAGTATCAGTTCTGCAGGTAATCTGACAATCCTTTCCTGTTGTGCCACATGCTCTTTTCCCACATGGTTTTTCTTAGTGGGAGAAGTGCACTTTTTTCCCCAGTCAGCCAAACTGCTGTATTTCAAAACTTGGGGTAGAGGAAGGGGGTGGAAATCAGGACAAATGGCATTTTTTTTTTTCTAGAGAATGTCATTATGAAACAAGATGTGTGCAAGGTTAAAAGCAGTTAACCAGCACTGGCCCACAGGCATGTAAGAGTGCAGACTAAGCACACGTCCTTATACCTAAGCTTGTGTAGACCCCAGACAGGAATCCTGGCACTCCAGCCCTGAGATACAGGCTGTGTTGTCTATATGTATACCAGCCAGACCATGTCAGAAATTCTGGACTAATCATAATTACAGAAAGAAGATCTCTCTCTGAGAAACTGTGCACAGTGGGTGTTACGAGGTCCCTACCAGTGTTGCTATTTTTGAGCATACAGAGCAGTTGAATGAAAACTGCAGTGTGTTAGGGCAAGTGCTGGGTCTTGAGAAGTACCTCACAGTCATTATTCTGAATCATCTCATCTGGCACATCCCTGGCTCATGAGGGAAGGTGTTGGAATGGATGAGGCACAGAATGGGCAATAGATTTATGCGGTGATACTCTTAAAGATGTTTGGGACTGGGCTAAGAAGTGATATAGCAATTTAATGTTCAGGCTGACACAAAGCTTTTAGCAGGAGCAGAAGCATTTGCTGACTCTGCTGGCAAAACCTCTTGAGTTGCATGTTGTCTGACTTGGTGAAAACTGTCCTGTTCAGGAAGGCTTTATGGGTAAGGTTCAGTTGTCAAGCATTTGTGTGTAGTACTATTTCAGGCTCTCCAGGAAGCCCAAGATACTCACATTAGTATAGGCAGATGTAGCACCAATGCAAGCAGAACTAATACAGCTTGCAGGCTAGACAGACCACCCTGTAACTCCAGAAGTGGCACAGGATGCATATATTAGGTAACATAGGTGATTGTTTCCCCTTCTCTGTGTGTGCCACTGTGTGAGTGTACATCTGAATTTGCTTCTTAATGTGGTCTGCCTTGGGATAGAGTAACTTATGATGCCTGACAAGGTTTTTGGCCAAACTGGAAATTGAGCTGAAGAATAAATGCATGAAGCTGAAATCTCTAAGCTCTGCATGGAAAGGAGCACATTTTTGTGAATGTAGAAGCTCATCATCAGCATCTACACAGATATGATGAGCCAGAGGGACCAGAGTGGAGAAGCAGTAACATAGTGGTGGTTGCTCATCTGCAGAGCATTGGCAGGAGCAAATGGGTAAAACCCGACTAAGCCACTTAAGTGCAGCACTTTGTGCTGATGTAGCAGCCTTTCCTCCATAAGGTCTGTAAGCCATGTATGGCACTCAGTATTTCTCTGGATACACTCACAAAGTTATATTACATGGGCCCAAAGCAGGGGCGAACATTATTACTTCTATTGCTAATGTGTCTGTGAACATTAGTGATAGAAAGTACCTCTCAGTGGAGGAGGGCACTTGCCCAGCCTCAACTGCCAGCTCATCACTGCACCACAAGTCTTGTCAGTAGGTGAGAAACAAGCTCTGTCTTTCCTGGATACCTCTCTGGAGGAGGCTGGATATCCAATGATCTGAAAACTCATTGAAACCACATAGATTTGTTCTGGTTTTCCTTGAACCGTAACTGAGTCTGAACCACTGTTTCAGACTGTTGAATTCTGTCGGCAGCAACGTGAGTTAAAATTGAATCTGGAGCTGGGATGAGATATTAAGCTTGTGGTTAGAGTTTCACTCAAAGAATCTTTATTAGTACAGTGATGCAAAGGTGTAAATATAAAATAATTGAATGGACTTTCTTCTTGCTGTGTGTTTTGGTATCTTTCTAGTAGGACAACTTCCATTATGACAGGTTTTATAGAAGGCTTGTCGTCTTAAAGAGTTTACAGTGTAAGGGTCTAGCCCTCAGGACATGTCCACACCTGCTAGCCAATGTGGGCTCAGCTGCTTCATTGAAGGCTTTAGCTTTTGTGTGTTGCTGTTTTAGGATCGGATCTAAGGGCTGAATGGGAAAGGTACAATGTTGGAAAGGCAGTGTTGTCTGCCTTATCACAGTCATTCTTCCTACACTAGGGTTTCTTCTAAAGCTTCTTTGGCTAAAATCTTGCAGTCTGAGCTACCAAGTCAGGGTTTATGTGAACATGTGTGATCTAACTACTGTTAGTAGCTTTTGTTTTTATTAGCCTTTGATCCAGATTTTATATAGTTCTTACCTATTCAGGTCTGGGAATGATGCCTTTGTTTTCCCACAGCACTTCTGGGTATCATCGGTCTGTATAAACTTGGGTTTAATTCCTCTCATTCTGTAGATTTGAGCATCTTGCCCTGTATTTTCTTACCTGTATTTGTCTACTATGGATTTTCCACTTTGGCTCTGCAAGAACTGAAAATGTTTAGAGAAAAAATAGGCTCCTAGATTGGGTGTTTCTTAATTGAGAAACCACAGCCAAGTGTGTTCATTAGGAAATCATGAATATCCCAGGCCAAGGCATAGTGTAATTTCTTTATGCCCCTAGAGAGCCAGTATGTTCAAGCTTGAGCTGTAAAATTGCCAGTCAGTTGTGCAACAGCAGACCCTTGACCCTCTACACCAAGGGAGTGTTTTGCCAAGAGAGGGCACCTGCTGGGCAAGAAAGGCTTATTAATGTATAAGCACCTTCTGGCCTGTGTCCATGCATTCAGGGATTGACACAGTGTCCTGCAGAAGTCAGTAGCAGCAAGGCTGGAAACCGGGCTCTGGACCGCCTGACAAGCTTTTTTTGTTCCCTGAGCTAAATGTGTGCCCAGCTCCTTTCCATCATTGTTGTAATTCTATGTTTGTGCAGACATGTCAGTGTGGGAAAGGTCGTTACCTTAATTGCTTTCAGTGGTTACATAAAAGACTGTCAATGAGGAGCTGTAACTACTCAGGAGTTTTAATTATGTCCTGACATGATATGATTGTCCTGGCCTTGCACACCTCTGTGGGTGTATTTCTGAAGGAGGTGGCTTTTGTTGCTCTAAGTATGACTCCTCCTGAGAAGTCATTCTGCATCAAGGTGACATTTGGGAATGACAGTGTGACACGCCACAGAGGAGGGGAAGAAGTGCTCAGCAGGGAACCGTGACTTTGATGTGATGTTTCTCCATATCGCCGTAATCTTTTCCAAAGGGGATATTAGTAATACTCCAGGTATTCCTGTGGCATCATTCCCTATAATAATCCTCTTTATCGTGTAGTTGCATCCTCCTGAGCCTCTCAGTGAGCAGGCATAAAAATTGGTGATCTGCAGCTTCCTTGATGTAGGTGCATTACCAACCTAGGGCTTGCAGAGTTCAGGGAAATTGGACTACATCAATAAACACCTGAACTGCTGTGAATAACATAGTTGAGGGGCTAAGAATGGCACATGGCACATGAAGACTCATGGTTTTTTTAGCTGGTAACAGCTGTCTCTGTCTAAATCGTATTTACTGGAGATGCAAAGTATCAGCCGTTTGCATACAGTGAACTCTCAGGTCTTATAAATCAGGATATTCTCACCAGACTTTGCATAGAACCACCGTCTGTGTTCACATAAAACCTCTAAGGGGTTTCCCATTGTTTGGAAAGCAGAAACTTTAGACATGGACTGAAGTCAAGACATAACTGGCAGGAGTACTACAGATGGTGCACTGACAGGACCGCAGCCAGCAGAGGATTTGAGGCCTGCCCATAATATCCTTTGCCCATCTTTCAGAAAAAGGAAAACCTTTGGCTTTGCTTTTTGCAGCCTAGAGAAGGGAGAGAGTTACTTTGTGTAGGTGTATTTATTTTGGTGTAACAAAAAATTAAACAGGCTGTACTTCTCACTGTAGGGGCTGTGCTAGTGACAAGAATACTGGCAGTGAGGTCAGTGCAATGAGTCTCTTGTGCAAATGTGTAGCAAAGTAATGCAGCCCTTCTTTTCCAAACAGATTCTGCAGCTTATTTTTGTCAAGTGTTTGCTATGTTTTGGATTGTCAACAACTTTCTTGCATGTGTTATGAAAAGCACAAAGATTACTGTGAGAAAAATGAAAAAAAAAAGAGTTACTTTTGTAATGCACATCAAACAGATTGAGTTAGCGTCTAGTTTAAGCCAGAGTGTCTCAGGCTGAAGGTCAGGGTCAACTTGGCTGAGTAATATGTAATAACAGGTTAATTTATGTTAAACATCCAGAAGTATTGGACAGGCAGTGGAGAATCTGAGAGTGCCCATGATCTGAGTATCTTGTCAGGGATCCTCGGTGCTTCCAAACTATGTTGTCCTTTGAAGTGTCCTGGCCTCAGCTATGAAAAAATGAAAAAAAGTATGTGTTGGATGCTTTCTTTAAGAAAGTCTATAACTGAATCTTGCCTGGGATGTGCTTTTGCCTGAGTGTGTGCTGCTTCACATTTGTAATTCTTGTGAAACGCGTAATGGAGCTCTGGACTGGATGTAGATGATGCTACAGATTCTTCATAGTGCTACAAAAATGAGATGCTTCTGATGTCTTCAGCTTTGGTGTCTGCTTCAGCGACCCTATGAGCCAATGTATCTCACTACTATTGATGGGGTAGGGCTGATAATCAAGTGCTCTACCAGGGCAGAAGCTTTTCCCTGGAAGTCTGCAAGAGCATTTTCTCTAGCTCTCACTGCTTCCTGACAATATGCCAAAGGGCTGATCCTCAGGTGTGGCACAGGACCTGGGTAGATCCAGTAGGACACTCTGATCTGGGACATGTGTTGAGGAAAATGTATTCAATGACTTCTATCCATCTGCGATAATCACTGAAAGCAGCTGCCCTGAACAAATATAACTTGACAATCAGAGCAAAGTGTCAGCTGCACTGCAGTGTTAACCTGCTGGATGAGACATACCTGTATTAAATTGAAAGGGTAGACAGGGGAAAATTAATTTGTCTTACTTTAGCAATGGGGCAATATGAAAGAATTTCTGATTTAGGGGCTTGGGATTTCTTCGAACTTAGTCTAAGCGAATGGAAATTTTCAACTCTGCAAGTGCAGCTGGCTGAATAATTTATAGTGAATAATACATCTGATGGCTTTCACTGCATTTGGGATTGACAGTAAACACAGCACAATTTTAATTATTGGGAATGATTTACTGAAATATTCAGGAGCTATTTTTGTTCCTGCAGACTGTGCATGAAAAAGCTATTTAAAAGCCAGACTCCCTCCCCCTTCTTCCCCCATTTTTGTGGTTTTTTTTTTCCTCTCTATCTTGAGCTGTTGGCTGATCTCCTTGATTCATTCAAGCTTCTCCAAACAGGGCAATGGGACTCCTGGCACCTCGGCTTGAGAATTTAAAATACAGATATAATAATAATAATAATGATAATGAAAAGTTCTTGCAAGTCTTCCTCCCCTAAAACTCAGCAGAAACCATATGAGAGGGATCAGGATGAGATTGGTTCATTGGCCTCTTAAAGTGCTTGTGAACCTGAAGGCTTTCCATGTAGCTGGGTTGGGAATCTATGAAGTAGAGAATGAAAGCTTTTGGGGAGATGAGGAAAGCATTACAAAAATATCCTGTTGTCTCCCTCTTCTGTACTTTGCACTGCTTTGAGAAACTCAAAACCTCAGGACTGGCCATCAGCAGTTCAGACTGAAAGTAACTTGAACATTGCATAAGAAAGACTGCTGGGCTAATCCTGGCTCCTGGAGTTACTGATGTGTCCAGTTTCCCCTAACCACTGGAAACAACTAATTGCACTGCTGACCCTCTTTCCCACTTCGCACCTTCCCATGGTGTGTCACCATACCGTTGTTCTGTTGTGCCATCCTAATACAGTATTGCATCCTGCCGACTGCTGCAGGAGGGAGCTGGCCTGGGGGTAATGAAGACACTGTGAAGAAAATTAGGGAGAAACAAATTTCTGCTGAAGGAGCAGGGCAGGAATAAGGTGGAATATGAATTTTCCTTCTCAACTACAAATAAATCAGGGCAGCAATTTGAAAAGAAAATGGACAGGCGTGAATAAAAATGTGACTTTCCTGAAGAACTGAAACAGTAATCAGAAAGTAAGGAGGCAGATAGATGCAAGTACAGATTTCTGGTTCGCCTGGGCTTGTATTAGCTGCTCTTGAAAATGTTTTGCTACCATCTGGTGGCTTTCTGAGGATTTGTGCAGTCTATTTTTCATTCCATGTACAATCCTCTGCCAAATTTTCGAGAAACCCAGATCTGCCTACAGAGGTTCTTATTTTCCCTGATTCCAAAGCAGCAGTACAATGATAATGGGAAATGAAGCTTTGTTATTTGTTTGGGAGTCTGTTTGTTTTTTTTGGTTTTTTTTTTTTCCCCTCTTTCCTATTGTTCATATGAAGTCTTTTTTGGTTTGAGTTCTAATCACAAAGGCAGCTTGGTTGGGAGGTTAAAATCAAGGATACTAACTTTGTGCCTAAGTTGACAGTGCAGTAAAACTGTTCGGTGTTTGGGAGTGACACAAGCCTCACAATCCTGCAGAATGTAAACCTGTGTCCTCTACTTATGCAGCGGACGCAAAGCAAGTACTAGTGAAGTCAATAATAGCAAAACTCCCATGATCTCCAGGAGCCCAAAATAGGTCCTATTCAACCTGGTATAGGGGCAGTGCTCAAAACCCATCACTGTACCTTGATCTCCATTATTCAGTAACTTCTTGTTTTTTCCCTTTTCCATCTAACCTGCTCTTTAACATTGTGGCTTCATGGCACAGGAGCTGTAGGTAGGGATTTAAAGGGCAGTGCTATGACAGATCTTACAGGAAAGTCCTCCTAAGCATTAATTCCTGGGTTATGGGGTCAGTGAGGCTCTTGTGATCTTCTCAGTCTGACCCCCTGTAGAGAACAAGTCGCAGGACTGACCTCAGTTGTCTCCTGATTGAAGCGCAGGACTGAATATAGAGAATATCTCCTCATGGTTTAATATTTTCCAGTGATGGAAGATTCACCTTTTAAAATGGTTCCAGTACTTTATCACCTTCAGTGTTAAATAACTCCTCACTTTACTTTGTTTAGTTTCAGCTTCCAGCCTTGGGTTTTCTTGTGTGGAGCCATGTGTTACCAAAACTGCGCCCTGTGTAGGGACTTCTGGTCTTGATTGAGTTGTCAACCACGTGGACCTCTGAGAAGCATCTCGGCTGTAAAAAATTAAAAGTTATGTTGTTGACTGAGAAGTTGCGCTGTTTGAAGTGAAATCACAAACTCATTGCACAGAAGGCACAAAAAAAGCCATACAAGGGCGCTGCTGGAGGGTGTGTGGACGTTTTCCTACTGCATGCCTGCACTAGGTATTTTTAGGGTTCACATACTTAAAATGCATCATTAATAAGGGAAGATATATGTGGATTTTCCGTCTGAAAATGTAATTGCAAGTCCTGCAGAAATTGAGTTCCATGAAAGATGACTTGAAGTATAAAAGCATTTGTTGTTTAGGATGTGGGGCTTTGTTGTGTTTTTTTTTTTTTGGGGGGGGGGGGCAGGGGGTTGGGTTTTTTTGCGTTGTTTTGATTTGGTGGTTTTGGGTTTGTTTGTTTGTTTGTTTGCTTTTCGGGTGGGGGGATTGTTTCTTTCTTTTCTTTTTTTCCAATCAGCTGTGCTGAGGTCCTTTGGAACATAGGCTGCTACATTCAGCAGAATGATTGTTAGCTTCATATATACTTTTCCAATACATGCTGTTTTAAAACAAGCTCCATCAATCTCACAGCTTGGCACAGATTTGGAATGGAGAGCAGACAGTGCCTTTTGTGCCAGATTAACTTACAAAAGCCCTGAGAAAGAGTAAGACCACAATACTGATGGGGCAGTAAGTGCACCTAGGTGGCCATCTTAAAGGAAAAAACAAGGTTTTGTGGTTCAGGCAGAGTTCCCCCTTTCAGGGGGAAAGAATGCAGTAGATTTGGGTTACCTGAATTGCAGAACAGAGAATCATAGAATAATTAAGGTTGGAAAAGACCTTCAGATAATCTAGTTTCAACCCCCCTGCCATGGGCAGGGATACCACACACTAGGCCATGTCTCCCAAGGCTATGCCCAGCCCAGCCTTGAACACTGATGGAGCATTAGAAGCTTCCTCTGGCAACTTGTTCCAGTGCCTCACCACTCTCGCAGTAAAGAACTTCTTCCTTATATCTAAACTGAACGTATCCTGTTTAAGTTTGAGCCCATTCCCCTTTGTCCTCTCATTACAGTCCCTAATGAAGAGTCCTTCCCTAATCCTTATAGGCCCCTACAAATAATGGAAAGCTGCTATGAGGTCTCCACGCAGCCTTCTCTTCTCCAGGCTGAACAGCCCCAACTTTCTCATCCTATCTTCATACAGGAGGTGCTCCAGTCCCCTGATCATCCTCACGGCCCTCCTCTGCACTTGTTCCAACAGCTCCATATCTTTTCTGTGTTGAGGACACCAGAACTGCACACAGACTCCAAGTGAGCTCCCAAGAGAGCAGGGTAGAGGAGCGGGATCACCTCTCTCGACCTTCTGATCATGCTCCTTTTGATGCAGCCCGGGCTACAGTTGGTTTTCTGGGCTGCAGACACACACTTCTGGCTCATGTTAAGTTTCTCATCTACAGGCACCCCCAAATTCTTCTCTGCAGGGCTGCTCTGAGTCTCTTCTCTGCCCAACCTGTCCTGACCGAGGTGTAGGACCTTGCACTTGTCACGGTTAAACTTCATGAGGTTGGCATCAGCCCACATCACAAGTGTGTCGAGGTCCCTCTGGATGGCATTCCTTCCCTCTAGTGTATCAACCAAACCACACAGCTTGGTGTTATCAGCAAATTGTCTGAGGACGCACTCAATCCCACTGCCCATGTTGCCAACAGAGATGTTGAAGGAGATTGGTCCCAACACCGATCCCTGAGCAACACCCCTTGTTACTGGTCTCCAGTCAGGCATTTGAGCCATTGACCACAGTTTTTTGCGCGCAGTAATCCAACCAGTTTTTTATCCACTGAGTGGTCCATCCATCAAGTTGGTGTCTCTCCAGTTTAGAGACAAGGATGTCATGCAGGACAGGTGTCGAATGTTTAGAAAAGTCCAGGTAGATAGCATCAACTGCTCTACCCCTGTCCATCAGTTCCATAGCCCCATCATAGAAGTTCACCAAATTGGTCAGGCAGGATTTCCCCTTAGTGAAGCCATGCTGGCTGTCACCACTGTCACCAGCCACCTCATTGTTTTTCATACACTTTAGCATGATTTTCAGTAGCATCTGTTCCAAGATTTTGCCAGGCACTGAGGTGGGACTGACTGGTCTGTAGTTCCTTGGGTCTTCCAGTTACCCCTTCTTGAAAATAGGGTTATACTTTCCTTTTTTCCTGTAATTGGGAACTTGGGAACTTCACCTGATTGCCATGATTTTTCAAATAAAATGAACAGTGAATTTGTAATTTCATTTGGCAGTTCCTTCAGAACCCATGGATGGATTTCATCATGTCCTATGAAATGATGAAAATTGACTTGTTTACATTCAGATTCCTAAAATGCTCTCGAGCCTGACCCTCTCCTACAGTGGTTCTATGATCTTCATTCTCACAGTCCCTGCATCTGCCTTCCAAGACTTGGGTGGTGTAGTCAGAGCATTTGCCATTGAATACTGAGGCAAAGAAGTCATTGAGAACCTCAGCCTTCTCCAAATCCAGAGTAGCCAGTTCTCCTGATAGCTTCTGAAGAGGGCCCACGTTATTCATACTCCGTCTTTTGTTTGCAACATACCTATAGAAGCCTTTCCTGTTATCTTTGACTTCCCTGGTCAGAATCAATTCCATCTATGCCTTAGGTTTCTGACCTGATCCCTAGATTCCTGGATAATATCCCTGTATTTTTTGCAGGCTGCCTGTCCTCACTCTCCTTTACTATACGCTTTTTTTTCTTTCTGAGTTTTCTCAGCAGCTCCTTATCCATCCATCCTGCCCCATTTCCTTCTTGTCAGCAAGCAACACTCCTGAGTTTGTAGCAGGTGATCCTTGAATATCAACCAGCAGGCCTGGGTCTGCCTGCCCTCTAGGGCTATATCCCATGGAACTTTCCTGAGCAGGTTCCTGAAGAGGACAAGGTCTGCTCTCTTGAAGCCCAGGGCAGTGAGCTTGCTGCATGCTCTTCTCGCTGTCCTGAGGATCTTGAACTTGACCATCTCATGATCGCTGCAACCAAGGCTGCCCTGGAGCATCCCATTCCCAACCAGCCCCTCTCTGTTGGTGAGCATGAGGTCAAGCATGGCACCTCTTCTTGTCAGTTCCTCTGTTACTTGCAGGAGGAAGTTGTCTTCCACACAGTCGAGGAACTTCCTGAATTGCTTATGCCAGGCCATGCCATCTCCCAAACAGATATCAGGGTGTTGAAGCCCCCCATGAGCTCAAGACCTGCAAGCGTGGCCTTGTAGGCTTCTTGTATGAGGCTCCAGGACCTGCCTGTTTCAGTCCTGCTGCAGTATCCTTTCTTGTGAAGAGGGCATGGAAACACCAACCTCAATGTCTCTGCTAAGTCATACTGTAAGTGTATGTTAATGTACACAGCTCTTGTGGGAACAACTCTGCTGTTATTGTTCAGCATCCCCAATCTATCTATTGGCATTGATGTTTTTCTAACCCGAAGGATTGTTTTGAGCTGATGCCAGTAGTCATGGGTATGTGTTACATAACCTTTTGCAGCCAGATGCAAACATTTGGGTTGTGTTTTGGTCTGGCTGGACTCAGTCTGGTTTATGACTGCAGGCTATGTAGTTGTCTTGGTGTTTGAGCTGATAAATCCAGTCTCCCAGCAGACCTATATAGCTAAGTGTAACGTTTTGCTGACTTGTTTTCAAGGCTTTGGGACTGGAGAGAGTTTATATCCATCCTTCTCACGAAAACTTCTCATATGGCAACAAAAGTGATTGTAGACCTTTTTGGAAAGTGAGGAGAGACACCAGCCTTGGAAACCTCCATACCCTCTTCCTGGGTTCACTGACCAAGTGGATGACAGATAGTGTGAAACTGAGGATTCAACTGAGGCATTTTACATTTTAAAAATCACCTTTCATTTCCAACCTCCACCTTGATTCTGTCAGACCACAACTAGCTCTGTGGGAAGGCAAGAGGCAGACCGATAACCTCAGAGTAAGCGAGATGCCAGGGATATGTGAGCATGTCTGCACAGCGACCCTAGGCTGTGCTCTCCTTTATACAGCCTGTCTGCATAGTAACAGGAGATTTTCCTGCAGGAAATCAGGAGGATTTCAGGAAAGCATGATTTTGGGTTCTTTCGTCTGGAGAAGACAAGGCTCAGGGGGACCTCATTGCTCTCTACAACTACCTTAAAGGAGGATGGAAAAAGGAGGTAGCTGTCTCTTCTCTCAAGTAAAAAGTGGTAGGACAAGGTGAAATGGCCTTCAGTTGCACCAGGAGAGGTTTAGATTGAATATTATGAAGTTTTCTTCACCAAGAAGGTGCTCAGGGATTGGAACAGGTTTCCCAGAGAAGTGGTGGAATAGCTGTCCTGGGCAGAATTCAAAAAAAGTGAAGATGAGGCCCTTAGTGACATGATTTAGTGGTGGACTTGGCAGTCGTGGGGTAACAGTCGGATATGATGATCTTAAAGGTCTTTTCTAACCTAATTGATTCTACAATTTCCACAGGATCAATACGATCATCCTTGCTGGCTGGGGGTGTATTTGTGATCACTGGGAGTTCTTGGAAGCCATTGAACTGCCATACAGAGAGGCCCTTTTTGTGCAAGGTAACCTCTTCCCTAGCTGTTTATATAAGATGGCATCAACAATGGAGGTGTGAAAAAACAAAGAAAGAAGAATTTCATCACCTACTGCTCCAAAAGATGTGGAAAAGAGAGAAAGAAAGGGGCAAAAAAGGATCTATGTCCTTAAAAATCAGTCTTTCCCATCAGTTTTAGAAGCAAAACTGACTGTGTGTGTGGTTAGAAAAATCCCATCTAAAAGTTTCACCAGTGGGGTTTAGCTCCTCAGTACTGAAGGGAAATATGCACTCCTGAAGTTATTCTCCTCTCTGTTTTCCAGGACAGTGCACTCTCAGTTTGCAAGTGCATCAGGCAACTTTCCCCAACAGGCACTTTGGGGATGTAGCTTAAATCTCTAGAAGGAACTGAATAGGGAGCATATCTCTGCTAATGAAAACTGCAGCCAGAAATAAGAGATCTGGAGATTTAAAACAAGGTTAAAAGCAGCCAGCAATGGAAAGCAGCTGAAGATGGAGTAGGTTGAAGAGCTCTTGAGCATTAAACAATGGACAGTTTTGCTTTCTTCCCAACTCCTGGGTAGTGCAGGCCTGACAGGGCTTCTGGGGTCAGTTGTCACAAGATGCTTCAGCTTATTGAGTTTTTTCCCTGTAGATTTTTATTTTTAGTTGAATTCTCTCACTTGACACACATTACAGTGGCACACTGCTGCCAGCATTCAAGGACCCACGTCAGTGCAATTATTAAAGCATGCAAGAGTATTCTTAGTGGTCTTATGAACAGTATCACTTATAACTTGCAACTATGCAGAAAGTCTTACACCACCAAAGGGTAAAACTTCTGTAAACTGTGTGATGCTTAAACTGTGGTCATAGTGTTTGTGTAAAGAGGAATGAGCCAAAACCTTCACAATAAAAATCTTATCCCTTTTCCAAGTAAGCTTGGAGAGGGCAAGCTTACCACCTGGACCTCCCACGCTGTATTGGGCCACATGAATGCATCCCTGTTACTCCTACTTAGTTCCAGTCACCAGGGCCTTGTCCCATTTTTAGAGACCATTTGTAAAGCTGGGAAGATCCTGAGAGTGGTACTAGCATGAAAGCGAATTCAAGGCTATTGCTGTTGTGAAAGTGGATGGCAGCTGCTCTACTTTCTGTAACTTCATATGATGCGTTAAGGGAAGAGCCTTCTACTGGTTTATGTGCTGGATTTTGTGTCAGTGTTAAGTACACGGGCCCTGGGCTCTTTATTTAATTCTACTCTTTCCAGTATGATTTTTCTAGTGGGTGAGTTCTTAACAGGATGTGGAATTAATCATAAAGGGATTGTGAAGGAATATGAAACGTGCATTGTGGAATAAAGGGAGTTGGAAAAGTTGGAATATCAAATGTAAATACCAGGGTCTCGGTGAAGTGCAACACAAACGCAGCTTCTGTGCAGCAGGCTGGCTGAGCCACCACATGTTATCTCTATCAATCCTAGCCAGTGTGAAAAACCCCTGAAAGAAATTAGTTACTGTGATCTTTCCTGACAGCACTCACTGTAACCAGGAAGGTGAGGAAGGAAGCAGGGTGAGGAGCAGGGCTTTTCTCTGCCATGTCTCACTCGTTTTTGACATTGCTGCAGTCCAAGGAGTGAAGCAAAAAAAATGGGGAGACAAGTTCTTGGTATCAGACTCTTCTCCTCGCTTCAACACTGCACACTATGCAGGATAGCTCTGCAGAGCTGGACCAGAGTGCTTTTGTACACTGCTGTGTGACACTAGATTCTTACGGTTTCATTATGCCTTGACATTGGGCACAAGGGGACGAAAAGTGGATGATGCAGCCATGACACTTGCTGTAACTCTGCAGGAGAAAAGGAAAGACTCCCTCTGGGAATCTGCACCTCCATTCCTCACACCCTGAAATGTTGTGTACTGCCTCACAGTGCACTTGGCACTGCCCTCAGGAGCTTGTGGCTCTTGATTTGGAGAAAACTCCAGGAACAAACTTGCCAACAAAGTTTTCTAGTTGACAAGCAGGTATTCTTTATTACA
>JASSUY010052486.1:13588-30126 GCA_032466535.1 Forpus xanthops | reverse complement strand
GAAGTTTAGATTGGATCTGAGGAAGAAATTCTTTACTGTAGGGGTGGTGAGGCACTGGAATGGGTTGCCCAGGGAAGCTGTGAATTCTCCATCCTTGGTGGTGTTCAAGGCCAGGTTGAACAGAGCCTTGAGTGACGTGGTTTGGTGTGAGGTGTCCCTGCCCATGGCAGGGGGTTGGAATTAGATGATATTAAGGTCCTTTCCAACCCTAAGTATTCTATGATACTATGATTACATGACAGTGATGTCAGGGTTACCATTATTCATTCTACACATACAAATTTCATATTACAAGCAACGTTAAGCCACTAGAAAGACAGCATTCTAACTGGAGTAAAGAGACACTATTAAAAGCACCAATTTCACAGAATCACAGAATGGACTGGTTAAGAAAGGACCTTAATATCATACAGTTCAAAGCCCCTGCCAGGGGCAGGGACATCTTCCACAAGACCAGGTTGCTCCAAGCCCTGTCCAACCTGTCCTTGAACACCACCAGGGATGGAGCATTCACAGCTTATTTGGGCAACCTGTGCCAGGGCCTCACCATCCTCACAGGGAAGAACTTCCCCATATCTCATCTCAGTGTCCCCTCTGTCAGGTTAAAGCCATTCCCCCTTGTTCTGTTCCGGCAAGCCCTTGTCAAAAGCCCCTCTCCAGATTTCCTGTCATCCCTTTAGGCACTGGGAGACACTCTAAGGTCTCTCCGGAGCCTTCTCTTCTCCAGGCTGAACATTGCCAGCTTTCTCGGTCTGTCTTCATAGCAGAGGTTCTCTAGCCCTCAGAGCCTCTTCATGGCCTCCTCTGGATAATATTCAAACTCAAGAAGAAAAACCTTGAATGCAAAGTCCTGTTGAGAAAGACTCATGAAAATACTGGTTAAAAGGAACATGACTACACTAGATTAATTAGCAGACCATTGTTATATGAATTTATTCACGCAGTCTTTCCTCTGTTAAACACAGTAGTGTAATTTTTACTGTCATCAAAATATTATCTATCCAACTTTCCAAGGAGAAGTCCACATGTAGAGAGTTAGGACTGACGAACAAAGAGGGAACAGTGTGGACAGATCATAAAGTAAACAAGTGTACTGGGAATGGACAGGGCTCACATTATCATAAATAAATCACATTACCACCGGCAAGGATCACTTTGGGGAACAAAAGGAGGTAGGTAAAAGAAATCCCTCCAAGCTTTCCTCACACTCACCAGCAAAACAGAAATGTTTGGTGCCTTGAGAACTTGTGGTCCATAACAGATCCACACTGTTCACAACCTAGGTCAAGAGGAAAAGCTATAAAATAGAGCCATTAATATTTGTGCTTGATTAGTGGTTTTGATGTTCAAATCAGTATTAAATGTTAATGACTTAATCAGCAACGGAAAGAGATATAATTTGAATTAGTGCTAGCTCTTGACAAGGTAAAAATTTAATACAGGGAAATTAAAATGACTTAAGAAAAAAGTCACAGTAGTTACAATCATGGATCTAAACTGTGTGAACTCTAAAATATACTAAAGTCAGATTCATATGATTTGGATTCAGACCTTAAATTTGTCAGCTTCTTGAAATGGGAAAAGTAAATTATACCCTGTTTAACTCTTTAAGTCAGGGCTGATATTTCAGAAATGCATGAGAGAAAAGCCCTGAAAAGCAGAAAGCAAGACCTCAAAGACACATATGTCGCAAATAGATATTAATAAGCTGCATACCCCAGGCTTGTACACATGAAATGAATCACACTATTTCTCCAGTCTAACTGGACTTCATTATAAAGCAGATATATTTGATGCATAAAACAGATTCAAGCCAAACCCTTTTATATCATTATAGATCTCAAGACCATAATTAGGGATGGAGAAATATGGTCACAATGGGTACTACTCCTGCATTATTCTGTTCTATGCAACACATGTTAATGCATAGGTTCTCAGCTGGGTGAAGGACACAGAAGCACAAACAGGCTCCTGGAGGTCAGAGCCACCCTAATTAGTACTGCTGTGAATGTAGGCATACAGCATTAGAAACAGCTGATATCAAAACATATTCCTACAAAAAGCTAGGCTAAGATTAGGGCAAGATGAAAACCAAGGAACCTGCTATATTCATGCTTAAGCAGCACTTACTCTGCAGAGCACTGCTCACGAACTGAGATTGCACACTGCCGCAAATTAATCGCACAAGATCTTATTCAACTCTATAATATACCAGGAAAAGGTGCACCACACGAGTAATATTTTGCCAAATTAAGGTCTGCATTTGCTGATCAAACTTCAAACTAGGATCAAGTAGCAAAATATCAGAAATCACTCTGAGAAACCAAAATCATTCATTATGAGGAAAATATAGAAACAATGACCATGATTTTTTCAATTAGAAACTCAGCATGTTAGCTGCAGTGTTAATACACTTCTAATTAAGCTTGCCCATTGCTCACATTAGATTTGTTTCACATTGCCTATAATACTGCTAGGCTTCCATTCTCAGAAGAAAATCTTCCCATACTAATGTCTGTATCTACTCAACTTCTATAAACTCCAAACAAATTTAATTTAGCCACTTGTCTAAAACATGTTTCAAGAAAATAAATGAGGGGTTTATGTTTGAAATAAAAATCTTTGCAATCATTTAATTAAAGACTTATAGCTGCTTCCTGGTTTTGAAATAGTAATTCTTAGACAGATCTTGGCTTGCTCAGTGTAATATCTCTTCCATTGGACTTTTCAATCTGGAATTTAAAGCAGAAGCCTCAAAGCTTGTTACTTTTTTCAATCAAACAAAAAAAAAGTGTCTAAATCCACCACCAGAGTGTTCCAACTTGAAGAAGTGTTGGATGCTCATGGTACACAACAAGCTAATAACTCTATCGATTACTTCACTTGGCTTTCTTAAGCACGTGGCTTTCCCTGACCATAAACTCCTTGTACCTCCCTTCTATTTTATCTCTACTATCAAGATTAAGTGTGTGACTGATTTTAAAACACAATATTAACACAAATTAGTGAAATTTTGTCATAAGACATTTTCAAATCCTAATATAGGCAACACACACTGTTTTAATCTATGTAATAAACTGGTAGGGGACCAGCTGAAATTAAATTGTGGGGACAATTAGGATGTAGGTTGACAAATTCTGATCACAGCTGAAGCAGTGGACTTTATTACCAATTACTGGCACACATAATTTGCACTTGCACATGTAACTGGCACTTATTCACTCACATGTCTAAGTATCTTCCGTTAAATTCCAGAAATACCTATCTCAATATATCAGCTAACTAAAACGCAGAACAGAAGGAAGATAAAACAAGTTCCAGGTTTAAGCTGAAATAATTCTTCCCTTAGTGAGGACTACTCAACTGAGTACAAACAGTTTCAGAATTAATTTTGTGATAAGAGTTTGCTATAACATGATTGCAGCTTTTCGACATTAATTTTTCCAAAAGAAAAAAGCAAATGGTAGCACTTCTCAGAGCTCCAGTGAAGGTGATGCTGGTGTGGTTTGCTTCCTTTTGGCTTGAATTTTCAAAAAAGGCTCAATTCTTTGTAAACTATAAATCAAATTAAGGCCTGTCAGGGGATTCATCATCCCAAGCATCTAATGAAGAAAATACATCAGGGTTGATGCAAATTTATTGGACGATTTCTGCACAAAGGAAACAACAAAGTGGCCAAGAAGAACCACAAATTAATGAGGAAACAGATGATATTTAATTAAATAAATATTCTCAGTAATGCTGTACGGAATGAAATTATACGGGTGTTAGCCAAATTTTGAAGAACATTCCTAACATTTAATCTATATTGGTTTTCTTTCTACTAATTAAGTGAACATAGCTAAGTGACAAACATTTCTTAGAAATCAGGTATCTAAAGGCACAGTAATATCACACATTCTCTACATCTGTTTAATTAAGAGTTTCCATGAAAATAAATAATTTTGTTAAATCTATATTTATGCTTATTACAAGTATTTTCACTGTTTCCATTAATCATAAAATCATAGGATTATTACAATACCAATGTAATCTTAAATACGACACTGAATATAGGTTGGAGAATTTTAATATTTTTTAGGGTATTTTAGGAATAGTATAGCAATGTAACACACTGACAATCACAGAATCACAGAATGAGTTGGGTTGGAAGGGACCTTAAAAATCATATAGTTCCAACTCCCTGTGACAGGCAGGGACACCTTCCAACTTGGTTGTGATGCAGACAAGACAGAAGCCTAATTTTCTGTTTCATCCAACTATGGCTAAACAACTGAGAGGTTACAAATACCGACTCATGCAAAGATTCCTCAAAAGGACTCTTCACCAGGGACTGTAGTGATAGAACAAAAGGTAATGGTTTTAAACTTAAACAAGGGAAGTTTAAATTGGTTATAAGGAAGAAGTTATTTACTGTGAGGGTGGTGAGGCACTGGAATGGGTTGCTCAAATAAGTTGTGAATGCTCCATCCCTGGCAGTGCTCAAGGACAGGCTGGACAGAGCCTTAGGCAAACTTGTTCTAGGGTGAGGTGTCCTTGCCCATGGTAGGGGGGCTGAAACTTGATGATCTTAAGGTCATTTCCAACCCAAATCATTCTATGATTCTATGAAATGAATCTCTGCAATAGAAATTGACATTCTGTTGGCCCTTGTGCATATCTGTTTTGGTCTTGGAATCACAACAGGCAAAGGCTGTAAAAGAATCAGGGTCTCCATAACAAATCAAACTATTTACTATTATTATTACAGATGGAGCTTGTTTATGTTCAGTGGGTGGTGGTTTTTTTTTGCTATTGTTTTATTTTACCTAGTGACATCAAGAGGGAAAATAACTTCAGTCGATTACTAAAATGGCTGTCCTTGCTGAGGATAGCAGGCTTTTAGTCACGGACTTCAATTTAATCCTACTTTATTCTGAAAGTATAAACAATAAAAGCATTATACTATTTCTACTGACTGTTGACTGTGTGCCTATACCATGTGGTTTCTCAAATCACTTCCAACTTGCGAACAGCACTAACCATCACTAACGGTTGAAGAGCTACAGTTTTCCATGCCTGCTTTGGCAGCCATTCCCGTAAGTAAACTGAGGTCCTTAGTGTAATTAAAGTTCCAGGAAATTCTTTAAAATGCATATATGCTTATTAGCTCACACTAGCTAATATCTACCTTCTACTGAAATGAGTGACACCTCCAATTTCATTTTAACTGAGTTTCTGGTTATAATAAAAATTAAATCACCCAGTCTTTATTTAATACTTTCAAGTGCATGCTTCCCATCAACAACACTCACCTAGTTCTTAGATACTCTTAGCAAGCCTGTATCTTCCAAGACTCAACCCTAACTATTCTATGATTCTATGACTCCTGACACTATGTGCAAACTGTGGCTATGCACTGGGTTTCCATGGCAAGATTTTGGTAGGGAGGGGGCTACAAGGGTGGCTTCTGTGATAAGGCTATAGAGGCTTCCACAATGTCTGACAGAGCCAGTGCAGCCGGCTCCATAACAGACCCACTGTTGGCCAAGACTAAGCCCATCAGTGGCAGTGGTAGGGCCTCTAGAGCAATGTGTTTAAGGAGAAAAGTTACTGGGCAGAAGCAACAGCAGCTGGAGAGAGGAGTGAGAAAATGTGAGAGGAACAGTCCTGCAGACACCAAGGTCAGCGCAGAGGGAGGGGAGAAGCTGCTCCAGGCACTGGAGCAGAGATTCCCCTGCACCCAAGGTGCAGCCCAAGGTGGAGCAGATGTCCACCTGCAGCCCATGGACATCCATGCCACAGCAGGAGAATGCCCAGAGTAGGCTGTAACCCCATGGGAAGCCCACGCTTGAGCAGGTTTCTACAGGTCCTGTCTTCACCAGTCTTATAGAGGACCTGTGGTCCCATGGAGAAAGGAGCCCACGCTAGAGCAGGTTTGCTGCAGGATTCGTGACCCTGCAGGGACCCATGCTGGAGCACTCTGTTCCTGCAGGGCTCCACCCCATGGAAGGGATCCAGGCTGGAGCAGTTCATGAAGAACTGCAGCCTGCGGGAAGGACCCACATGGGAGCAGTTCATGAAGGACTGTCTCCCTTAGGGAGGGACCCCAAAATGGAGCAGGGAAAGAGCGTGAAGAGTCCTCCCCTGAGGAGAAGGGAACAGTAGAGGCAATATACGATGAATTGACCAAAACCCCCATTCCCTGTTCCCCTGAGCTACTGGGGAATCTGAGAATGAAGTTGAGCCAAGGAAGTAGGTGGATGTGGGGGGAAGATTTTGTTTTTTAACATTTGTTTTATTTTTATTTCCTGCTCTGATTTGATTGGTAATCAAACTCCCCAAGTCAAGTCCATTTTGCTCACAACAGTGGGCAGAACACTTGACTGATATGAGTGCTCCCTCCCTGCCCTTCCCTTGGCCCATGAGCCTTTCATTATATTTTCTCTCCCCTGTCCAGCTGAGGAGAGTGATGAAGCAGCTTTAGGGAGCACCTGGCATTCAGGCAGTGTCAAACCACCATAAGCTATAAGGTACAATGGCCCCAAAGAGAGAATTTGATTTTTTACATTTCTATATAGCCCAGTAATTATATTTACAAGAGCAAGTCATTCACTTTCACAGAAATAAATGATTAAACAAGCAGTTGTTGATAAAGTCCCTAACTGTATACTACAGTAGATGCTATTTGGACTAGACTTAACTCAGATTGCGTATGTGCAAAAAGATGCCTGAAGGTCAGTCACTAATTCAGATTTTATTTACCAATATGAGAAGTTGGTTTAGGGTCCTCTGAAAGGAGTTTTAGTGTATACACCAAAGCACACTGGTACACAGAAGAGAGTGATAACTGAGGGCTTCCATTTAAAATTATACTAATACTGCAAACAAATTATAGCCATTCTTTTCTCTCCCTATTTATGTGATATCCATTTAGCAAAGGAAAAAAAAATCTACGTTTTATGCGGATGAGCAAACTTTTATCATTAATTTAATCCCAAATTGCTTACATGTTCATTAGCAAATACAAACAGAGAAAAAAATCAATGATTCTACAGTCTGCAAGCAGTCTGTGGTTCAATTGCATAAGGCACTTCATCAGTGTAAACGAATGGGAGGTGCTAAAAAGCCTTAGCAGAAAGCAGAAGAATCAAACAGAACTAATATTTGCAGTCAAGTGCTGTAAGGGTGTTTCCATCACTTCCATTAAATTATGTAATGGCCTATTCTTCGCCATGACTCCACCCACATTTCTTTCCTGGGACTGTTACTGAGCTTTAAAGATTTGTGTGACAGTTTGTCAGCAAATCAGCAATATTTTGAGACTTCCCAAAATCACAGTAATAGTCCTGACTCCGCTTTAAACATCACATTATTCCTCTTCTTTCAAGATTCAGGTTTATTAGACCCCTCCACTAAAAGACAAGGAAGAGCAGTCCATCACGCCTCTTCAGAACTTTTTACAATGATATCTCAGTGAAGAAACAGACTGTGTGCATGGTAGATAAACGGAATATTAATCACGGAAAAGTTATCAATAAACTATCTAAAAGAATTAAAATTCTAGTTTTCATCATTATTATTAATCATTGATATTGGGTATGCTCTTGGTGGGACCTGCACCTGCTCCCTCCCTTGGTGGGAGCCAGTAAAGCACTTAAGCATTTCCTTATCTTTATGCAGGGAACTCAGTATTACTATTCACATGCTTAAAGTTAAGCATGTGTAAAAGAGCAGAATGTTCATCCTCCTCCAGACTGAACCCACCGGAAAAGCACAGTTAGTGGAATATGGAAATGCAAAAATAAGATCCTAGGGCCAGAATGCTCTACAGATTGAAATAATGTTCATTTTTAAACAGTTCTATTCCTCCAAGATTTGCTCCATTTCATCGGGTTGACAGTATGACAGCATGTGTGTGTCCAACAGAGGAGAAAGATTTGAGGATTGCAATTCAAATATTATCTTACCATATTTATCCCTGTATCTTTTAAAACTACAAAATGCTAAGGACTCAATTCATGCCTGATGTAACTCTGGCTGAAATCAAAGAGTTGCAGCAAGAGGAAATTAGCCTTCTGTGCATGAGTGTGTGCTTTTACTGTAGATGTTGCTAGACTTCAGGATGTTAAGCTTTTGTAAACCCCCATTAAAGAGCTTTTATGAACTACTGTTGCGGTTTCCATAGAAACAGCAGATCATAATTTCTGTGAGAATATAAAAACCTTTCCAACACATTTGATGGTAATTTTCTCAAAATGACCTCCAGGTAATTAATGTGATAGCTTGACCCCTGCTTTAACATTATTTTCTAAGAAACAAGTTGTATTGCTCCTTTAAAAATCTGAACACATTGTTCGTACCAAGCAAAAAAACCTTGAAAGTTTGGGATCTACTCAAGCAGGTATTGCATATGTGGCCAGTTCACATTTCTACATCTTTGACACATTTCTCCAGCCTTGTGGAACATTACATATGCGTGTACGACCTCTGTGCCTTTGCAAAATTAGCAGTCAGAAACCTGTGAAGTGAAACCAAATAAAAATAGAGTTGTCCATCTGTCGAAATCCCAAGGAGAATCTGATCTGCACATGAAACCTTTTTGATGAAATTGTAGTGATTAGATTCTCTCTGAGATCAACACTACCTTTCTGGAAACACTGCCTGTGGTGCCAAGAAAGCAACACACCTTTCAGAATTTTACATGATTTTCACAAGATGAAAATCAAGCCAAACACGATTTTATTCTAATCCCACCTACTTAATTGGGATGACCAATTTCTATTTATTTCAAGAATTGATGGGAATTTTATTCTGGTAGTGATATGAGATATTCACAATTTTGGAGAAATGCTACTGAACTTTGGAATTTAACTTTAGAAATCTATTGCTGAAAACCCTTTCTGCTTCTATTTATCCTATATCTTTACTAATCCTGATCTACTCTCTGTAACTACAGGAGTGCATCCTTTTCCTTTCTTCCTCTCTTACGTTGTTCTCAATACTGCAGTTCTGTTTTCAATTCCCAGATGAACTCTTTTTACCAAATGATACTTACAGTTCTGCTTACAGTCCTGTATTCATAATTTTTTCATGTGTTTCGTTTCCATGGGAAGATCTCACAGATCATCTGTTGGTTTTCAGAGATCCATTTCCTAGTTACACACTTCCACCACTTTTACAGTTTTACACAGAATGGCACCTTTGTTCATAAATGAGTGAATGTAAAAAAGCCAAATGAATAGATGCCACTTTCGATACCAAAAATTTTGAAGTCTTCTCCAACAGAATTATTTGCACATGTTCATTAAGATATGAAAACTATCAATTGTTCAAAATTACCAGGGAAAATACATCAATCAGAATGTATCTAAGCAATCTGGACTATTTTGTATATTTATTTAGACATATATATGGAAGTACAAAATAGACATCACTGGTTTTGAGAGCATTAAATGGTGCACAGTTGCAATCTGTCTCCTTCTGAGTCAGACCCTCAAATTGTGAAGGGTTCAGTTCACATAGAAGCTTACTTTTTGTTGAGTTCTGTTACTATTGGAAACACTGCTGTTCTCATAGACCAAAAAAACCATATTTTAAATTATACCTATTTGCCATGGATCTCAGACACTCTCTATCTAGTATAGTATATGCTATTATATGCTTGGTAGAAACAGAAGCTGTTCGACTGCTACCTGTTTTTTGTTGCTCAAAGAAATGCCTATTTCTTGCATAAACTCTTTTGACCAACCTCTTTCCATACTCTGTCTTTACCGAGAAGACTTCCCTTTATAAATATTTTCATAAGGAATAAAAATACTTGTGTACAAAAGATACTTCTCTTCAGTCTTAGGGGAGAAAGGAAAAATGCTTCTCTTTTACAAACATTTCAGTGGTTTTTTCCATTTTTTTTGGGGATTTGACCAAAGTTTCCAATATTCTAATAGGTTCTTCAGCCTCCAGGGTGTAAACCAAAGGTACCTAAAAGTGTTGGACATAGCCTTGGGTGGCATGGTTTACTGGGAGATGTCCCTGCCCAGAGCAGGGGGATTGGAACTAGATGATCTTAAGGTCCTTTCCAACCCTAAGTATTCTATGATTGTATGATTCTATGATGCTCATGGGAAGCTAGTAGAAATGTAAGTGAACAGCTGCAAAATTATCTCTTCACACAGGAGTGTTCAGAGTTCTATTTCCACAGACAAAACAAACCCACACTTTTTCTTCTTACACTCTGCATGACTTTATAAATATACCTCATAATTTAGCTGGAAGGACGAATGCAATTTCAGATTTCCAAAGAGGCTCTTATCACTGCCTTCTATCTCTTTTTATGTCATCTGAATATTGCAGAATCGTAGGGTCACAGAATGGTTTGGGTTGGAAGGGACCTTGAAGATCACCTAGCTCCTACACCTCTAACATGGGCAGGAACACCTTCTACTAGACCAAGCTGGTCAAAGCCCCAGCCAGTTTTATTTACTTCTTTTTCCCCACTGACTGTTTTTTAAAAAAATTAATCTTTCCTGGAACTTTGCATGCCAGAAAAACCTTAACTCCAAGTTTGGTACTCCAGTATCTATAGCTAAAGGATGCTGGATTTGTGACGTGGCTCTCAAAAGCTGCCATTGTCCTCTCCTACGTAGAAGAGCTACTGCTCCAGAGCTGCCTCTTTCCCTTGAAGAACTCCAATGGCTGCAAAAGCTCTCTAACATGATACAGGTACACAGTGTGCTCTAATTCAATTTTTTTTTGTTAGAAAACTTTCTCTGTGAACATCTTGCCACTTCACTCTCAGTTTCCTCCTATCAGTGTCAAAAGCTGAGTTCCTGAGCATGCATAACCTGAAGAATCAAGTACTTAAGTGAGCTGTTCATTCACAGAACCTTCAGCTGATGGCCCTCATATTCCAGTAAATGTGTTAGGTAATTTTTAAATTTTGCTTTATTATCATAAAGTTCTGTTAAGAGCTTAATTTCCTCATCTTGCTGGTCTCCAAAGCAGAAAACTGCATCTACTTCTGGCAGCTTGTTTCCGTTTTGCCTTGCTCAGTCACAGGTTCTTGTGTAAGAAACACTTAATTGACATGTCTGGCCAAATTTTGTTCCCCCAAGCAACCCCAAACACTGGCTAGTGATCAGGAGTCCCAACAAGTAATAGTCATCACTGTATATACAGCTTTGTCATTAAGTGTAAAAGTTGCCTTCTTTGCTGACTGTAGTCCTTCAGCTTTCACCTTTATTTACGTATTTATTGAGGAAAATAATTTTTAATCCTACTAAAATCTCTTGCAAAATTATATTTGGCAAAATTCAATGTATTTGTTGATTACGCACACAGTCAACTTAGTTCATTTGTTCTGTTTTTAAAGGAATGTCCAAAGCAGAATACAGCACTCAAATCAGACAAGTAGGGCAGAATTATGACCTTATTTTACAAGTCTGACATCTTTAATAGGATCATATTGTGTACACTAGAAAATTTCCAATTTCCTGCAACTGTATATTTCAAGCTCACAAAATAACAATATAATTTTGAAATACAATTTCTAGCACTTTATGTATTTTTTATACAGCTTTCACAGTTTATGTGTATTTCAGGTGTCTTCTACCTTTCTCTATATCTTTAGTACCTCAAGCCTCTTTTTCTTCCTGCTTTCAGGTTCCTAACAATTTGCCAGCCCATTCTTACGAGTACACTCACTGAAAAATGTATTTCAGATCATCCAGTGATAAACTCTTCTAGCATCAAACTATAGCTGCAGTGGATTAAGAATAATACAAAGCCACAACACAGACTGATTTTGGGACACAAAGTACTCCATCGGAAATAGGACACGTGGGTTCACTTCCCTGCTACAGTGAATGTTTATTTACAAAATGAACAAAGGGCCAAAGGCACTACCTGAAAAAAAAAGTGTTTCCTTCACTGCTTGTAGATCAAGGTAATTTCTTAAATCCAGGGGAAAATTAACTTAAAATCCCGTTAGACAAAAGAAGAGTAAAGCTGCATTTCTCACATCGGGTGAAAGCATCCACGCCACTAATCCTTGACATCTAAATTTCAGCTTCTTCTTGCTTTATATCTTCCTAGAGGTGCCCCAAATGGAAACACTTTGTTTTAAAAGATTTGTTTTATGCAGTTTCCTTTGTCTTCAACAAAAGAATTCTAAATTATGTCATCAGAAACATTCTCAAATGAGATTTGTTACTGAGTTAGAAGAATCAATTAGTTGCGCAGCTCCATTTCCATGTCCTTCTTTTTACCTACAACCCACACAAACAAGGCAGAGGTCATCACTGGCCTCACAAAGTAACACCTCCTGAAGCAGACATGTACATTACTAGCAGGCAGCTCTCTGTGCTGCACCAATAGTGACTACAGTGAGAGCATAGACAACTACTGAATTTAAAGACATCTAAATTCAGGTGTATTAACTTCGAACTGAATGTAATTCCTACTCAAGCATTTTTATCTCTTGGCTGCTCTTTGTGTTTTTGGCAATTCTTCCACCACCTATTTCCTATCCATTCCTCTATGGATCAAGTAGACATACTGTTACTATTCATTTTTACACTAATCACTTCAAAAAGAGATTTGTAAAATGACCAGTGTTCATTTAATTTTGAAAACTACATATTTAAATCCTTTTGTCTACTTAAAGATATTCACCATAGTTTGCAGTTAAAATAAAAGGAATACAACAATGACGCATATTCTTATTATTATCTAATCATTTCCCAAAGAGAAAATTATGATTTGTTGGCACTCTCCAAATACAATTCAGCACACAAATCTTACTTTACTTAGAGAAAATATCCTACACACAAACATATTTATCCTGTTGTCAGTCATTTAGAATACACCATCTAATCCTCTCCATCATTAATCTTTTGTAACACATTAAAATATTCAAGCACACTTTCTATAAGAAAACAGCATTATATAAACAGTATAGATTTGGCAATAACACCTAGAGGCCACCCTGGAATTGGGGCACTCTAAGCCAGGCATTTTTTATATATATAAGATATATATATAATACATATAAAAATATACATTCATATATAAATATATATATATACAGGAATAGATGAAGTCTATATCTGTACTAAGAAAAAGTTGTCAAATGGCAAAAAATACCATTGTTTCTTGATAGCATGTTTCAGAGACCACTTGATATGACCATGATGAACATGATTACTTCATGTTTTTTCACATTCTTGAATATGATGTAATGTATCAAAACATTAATTGAAATTTTGGTCACAATTAGCATGTATTAAATTCCTGATTAGTTGTACGCATTTAAAACACTTTAATTGGTTTGTTTCCATTGCTATAATGTAAAGTGTTTTAAAATATGTAATTTAGAGGTATGCATTTAGTTATCATTGATTGCTAATCAATAGTATTGTCGCAAGTGTATGAATGCTGGGTTAATGTCTGAAACACACATTTCTCAGGAAATAAGTGATATGCCAGTTTTCCTTCTGGCTGTATTAGCACATTGTTGGCTTCTTTTATTAAGTCACAGAGATACTAACATGAGTTTATATCCTCTCACCTTTTAGTGAAGCGCTCAAAATGCCTAACAAACGGAGCTATTCCTCTGATTAGCTTCTTTTAAACTTGCAACTCCAGTGACTTATAAGTAGCCCTTGTATGAAATATTTTCAACGCATTCACACCACTGAAATTAAAAACTCAGACACCACAGGCTGCAAAACTAGCATATTCTCTAACTAAAAATTCTGGTTTCCTTTTTTAATACGAGTTCATACAATCTTTATTCAAACTGAGGGAACATTTGGGTAAAGTGGCTGTATTGCCATCATTGAGGGGAACATGATTTTCAAACAGCTCAGTAGAACTATTCCATGAAAACATGGTTCAGCAAAAAAATACTGTTTAGCCTTTGCATAAATATTATTAGATTTTTAGAATTCAGAAATGTTTTATAGAATTTTTAAGATTCTTTAGTCATTGGGTTAGGATTTTTACTACTTACTGCCTGTTTTGACCTCTAGTTCTTATCTGAGGTCATCTTCTTTTCTTTGTGAATTTGTCCTTTTCCATTTAGTAAACTTTCTTTTTCTTCTGATCTTAACTGAATTGAAATTTTCTTTGGCAATAACTTCAATTGTTTGAGCTCTATGTCATTTCAAGGTGGTTTTATACACCAACTTCAAAAGTGATATTCACCTAACTCAGAGAGATATACTTCTTAGTAAACTGATACACTGACAATGCAATGTGCTTTTTCATGTTGTACCAAAATATCAGCAAGAAGTCACTACAGTGGATATAAAAGGCATATTTCAGAACTACCAAGTTCACTTTGCAAGCTTCAGGCATAGCAGAGAATGAAATCATGCTCTGTTATTTTCATTTTCGTTATGGCTCCCACATCTTAGCCAGTATAGAAGTGATTACCAAGCTATGAATCATAACAAAAGAACATATTAAATATTCCTCAAAACCACCACAATAGATTTTTGGGATTGAATTTAATGCTTTGGTCTCATCACAGGCCAAGACAGCTTAGAAACTGCAAAATACATATTACCAAAATGTTGGATATTTTTCCAGTGGCAGACTACATGGTTGTATCAATTCATCTGACTACCAAGGGCCTTTTGGAAGTCTCATAGCAAGGCAAGGGTTGAACTGGTTTTGGTTTATTCCAGGTTATCAGGTAACTCACCTTAAGGTTTATGTCTCCTTCCTAGGCCTAGGTAGCACATCTGAGCCCCACTCTCGGTCTAGACTAAGACTTGGAAAGAAGTTACTTGGCTGATTATAGATGCAGCATCTCACTACCAGAAAGATTCAGAAGATACCAGCTTTGACTTAGAAAGCCCTTTGGCTCCACACCACCTTAAAATTCTTTTCATCCTTTCTCTTCATTGCCTTCTTCACCTAATACTGAAGCAACAGGAACCATTTAAAACATGAAAGTAATAATACCTCTTTTACTAAGATCTATCATTTCAATTGTCTTTGTATTAGAAATGTTCTAGAAAGGCCAACCTACTAAAACAGTCCATCTGGAGTACCATAACCATCTGGAGTACCAACCATCTGGAGTACACATAAAAACAAACCCTAACTAAAATACAAGTTAATCAGTATTCCATATAAACCTAAGATTTGACCAAAAGTATATCTGGGTCCCTTTCCTTGATAGTTCTTTAATATTGCCCAGTGTAACAGTATAAGCACATGGCGGCAGTTCCTTGTCGAGTCTCCCATTTACAGTTATCTGCACCTAAAGCCTCTCTTGGAAGTAGTCTTTATTGTTTAACAGCTCTTCATGGATTTTTCTCTAAGAATCTTCTGAGCTCTAGTAAACTCCTGGCATTCACCAAGGCCTTTGCCAATGAGTTCCACAGGCTTCGTGAGCCACCAAACCAAGAGACTCCCAGCTTTCCAACGAATAAAACCATGTTTTCTTTGAGTAATAAGACCTCTGCAAAACAGCAGATCTTAAACTGCCTTTTATAGAATAAGCAAGGTGTTTTGTTTCATTTTAGGGATGTTTCAAATTGAATTAATTGTAATTACCATGTCCCTCTGCGGCTGATGCAGTTGTATTAATTTAAGTTATAATAAAGTGCTCAGCATTTCAAATTAGAAAGATAAAATGTCTAACATTTCAGTAAGAAGTTTCTGCATAGCATGTGTCATCTAGCAAATTCATGATGTTGCGGTATGAATTCTTTCTAAAGGATTTGGATGTCTCGTGTGTCTCACCCACTACTTTGCCACTCGGAAAGAACACAGCGAACTTAAGCTCATGCAAGTAGAATTTTTATGTATCATCATGCACAGCTCATGCTCTCTTCTTGCAGCTCTCAGTTGTCCCAGTAAACCCAAATGGATATTGACCCTTTCCAAACTCCAGGTCGATTGTTTCAAGAATCAGTCAAAACAAGTTTTATTTATTTCCACCCCTCCAAAAGGGAGGTAGTTAAACCAATGTATCTGACTAATAAAACTACCATTCTAGGAGCCACAGATACTGAAACATTTACAGGTTAGGACACTCACAGAATACAGAATGAAAGATTTTCAAACTAAGCTAGCGTTGTGTGCACATCATCCGAAATTGTAAATAACAAAACCACAACAAGGGCACTCGCCCTGCACATTATCTGATAATAAGCACACATCATCAGAGGATGCACGGTAGCTGAAATTGGCAATGTGCTATGAATTATGCAAACAGCTAATAAAATCTAGTATCTTTTCAACTCTAAAATACAAACGCACTGAGTGAACTAGAAGCTGTGTGAGGACAGATTAAATATACACCAATTTGCTTTTGAGATGCCTTTAATGAGTTCACAAAGAATGACATCTAACCTGACTGTTTTGTTCAATAATACGCTGGCTTTGCCTTACCTCCCAACTAATAATACATTGCAGCAGAATATATTTATTTCATTGTTTGTTTTTAACCACTGATAACTGAAACAAGCTACAGAATGGTTGCACAGAATTACATCATTCATTTCTTGTAGATGATATCCCTTCCCCCTCCAGTGTCACTTGAT
>JASSUY010052484.1:0-34634 GCA_032466535.1 Forpus xanthops | reverse complement strand
GCCAGAGATGGAGCATTCACAACTTCTCTGGGCAACCCATTCCAGTGCCTCACCACCCTTACACTAAAGAATTTCTTCCTCACATTCAATCTAAACTACTTTTATTACCATCTTTCACTTTTCAATTTACTAGAGCATGAATTTGCTTTCACAGGATCATTGATCACATCATTGATCCACTTAAGTTTTTCAACTCTTGTGTGACTTTATTGGGGTTTTGTATTGGTTTTGGTTTGGTTTTTTTTTGGAGGGGTGAGTGAGTGCAGTTTCCCAGACACAGGATCTGAAGTCTATGTAACTTAAAAGATGTAGTTGAACCCAATACAACATTTTAATAATGAGGGTTTTTTCCCACTCAGTAAAATAATATGTAATGAATGCAATTTTGGTTTTGAGATTTGTAAATTTAGAAGCTGCAACATTTTCTTTTATATTGTATATAACAGAGATAAAACTTGAAATATCTGATAACAATTTAAATTGAAATTATGAAGGGGTTTTTAAGCTTTTATGAACAATGTTTGAAATAACAGTGAAGGAATGAATGGCTTTCTACAGTTCACAGAACTGCTACAGAGAGGAGCTGAAGAATCCTCACTTTGCACATGCCCTGCTGTCAACATCAACTTTTATATGTAAGGATGAGACTTCGTACAAACATGAGTCAGGAAATTTGGTTATGGTACCAGTTGCAGCTATAACTTAGTATCTATGAATCCTGTGGAGTAATTAATTACTGTGAGGTGATTTGTGTTCTTCAAGCACCATCAAGTATCAGTCAGATCATTTAGTGCGTTTTAAAAGTTGATTTCTTGTTTCCTTCCCCCTAAATTGAAAATTCAAACTTGTACTACCAAACTTAATGGCTATATTTTTGAAAACAGGTGTTTGGCTTTGACTTTGCTGCTTCATAATGCAGTAAATACGTTCAGTTCCTTTCATATTTTAAATCATTTTTTTTTTTAGTATAATATGTTTAAAAGCAGCATAGTTCTTACTGCTTGTCACAAACTTTCATCAGGAGCACACAAATGTGGTGGTTTTCCAGTGCCAGGGTAATACCCAGCTCCCTCATAAGTTAGTTTAGCTGATATAGTTAATGAGCTTAGCTCATTTTCATCATAGAGGTATTGAACTAGTACTGTGCTTCACCTAAGGATATCCCTTCATACAAGGAATCCTGGCAATATGTTGACCAGAGGCTTTACCAGTTCTTCTGCCGTCTACCTAAGTAGTTCAGTATCAGCTCTTCATCGAGCTTTAACTAATCTAGAGCTTCTCTCTAGAGCTTCCTTCTCCCCTTAGTGTGGACACTTTACACCTTCTAGCTGAAAATTATTTTTAATTCCCATTCTGATTATTCTTTAAAAAAAAGTCAATAGTCTTGTTTTTATTTTTTTACAAGAAAGGGTAGTTAATGAAGGAAGGGTTCTATGTATCTTCTTCCTATTCCAGTGAAGCATATGAAGTGGAATACAGCAGGTAGTGTCTAAATTAACAAATAAATTAAACTTAAGCTATAATCTGATGAACAGGATTCATGGCTGGATAGTCCTGGACGATGCTGTGTAAGTAGTGTTCCTTAGGCGGTCATTCTAGTAATCATCAGAAATTTTTCTGCTCCCAGCAGCTGTGGATAGTTATTTAGGGCTAAGGATTAACTTTAATTAGAGAGGATAACAGGTTCTAAAAGGCCAGAATCCAAATATATATTTATAACTTTTGTACTTGGTGGTGTCATGAGAACTACAGAGCCAGGCTGGAGAGATGGAATCAGCAGCTGTGTTTCTGTAGCGTGACGGGGTACTATAGAGCATGTGACTGGAGAAAAACAAGGTGGGAAGTGTTGGGCTTGGAGGTTGTGCACATTTGTTCATTCCAGGTCAGGAATTATCTTGCAGCTGAAAAAAGTGTAAAAGGCTTCTGAAGCTTACCCAAGCTGTTTGATATTTCATTATACAATTAAGTACAAAGCAATGTGATTCTTGAATCCTTAAACATTTTACAAATACGTATTTATTCATCCTGGGGGGAAAAAAAGTGCTGGTAGTTAATTATTAGCTGTGTCTTCTAAATGTTAGAGGAATTTGTGGGCCACCCAAAGCACTGATATTAAGGAAGATCTGGATTTCAGGAGTTCTTGTCAAAAATCACTCTCTTCTCCATAACTGATAAAGTTGTCAACCTCATTATTAGGAGCAACCTTGGAAAAACAGCTGACTTATGAGTTGCCTGAATGTTGACATTCTTATCTCTGGACAGCTGCTGTCTCAAGGCAGCCATGAAAGATTCAAATATAATTAAGGCTTTTCATAATTCTGAAGAATATTTTGCTCATAATGACTATGTCTATTAAATACTATATTCTTTTTCGATACAGTAAGCTATAGTTTTACATACAGAAAGTAGATTAAGAAATTTGAAAGGGGTATTGGTTCTAAGCACAATAGTTTCTGTCAGAGGTTTTTCACTTGATTTAAAATGCAAATCTTGGATTGGGTTTCATAAGGTAAAGGTAGCAAAGCAAAATAAGATTAGACCATTCAGACCAGTTTGCTCTGTCTGCACTTTCTGGAAGATCTTGTTACATAGGTAATTATAACAATGAGGGTTGCAATATCTTTATCTGTGGGCTAGGCTCTAAATTAGTATGAGTATGTGGTTTAGAAAGGATGACAATAATTTCGACTTACAACTTTGGCTATTAATAGTGAGCAATTTCTACTGATCAGGCAAAAAAGTAAATTCTTTTCTTCTTGGGGACCTGAAAAGGTAAGTAGGTTGGTTCTTGTATATTGCTGATATATAAATTAATCTAATAAATCCTGAAGGTTAGAATATGCTGATATTAAAGCTTGTACTGGAGCATTAGATCCATTAGTGGTAGTTTTTTTTTAATCTTTACCAAAACTAAAAAACCTTATGTTTCAAAATATATGTATTTTTTTAATAGAGGTAGATAAATCATGGTGTTCTGCATCTGTTAATGTCATTCAGGAATGAAAACTGTTAAAGTAATTGCAATTAAAATACCAGCAAATAGATCCTGTTTGAGGCACTTGGCATACCCTGGGATTGATACATGCGTCTTTATTTAATACTAATAAGAAAAGAATACACAATTGCAGATATTTCTATAGAACTGGATCAGAAATAATAACTGAAAGCATATGAGAGCTGCAAGCTATTTTCATAATACTGCTCGGAACAGTACACTGTGAGAAGGGAGTGTCTGGGAAAGTCAGATTTGCCTGAAGCACAAGCAACAGGTTTGTCTAGAAAAAGATGTCAAGCAAGTAATATTACATTATCGCTCTGGAACAAAGAACATAGCATTTAATAATGACTCTTTGTCTGATCAGCAGGTTTTGCTCTAGCTTAATGCAATTAAGCAGCAAATACACTGTGATACAGGTGAGAAAATGAGCAGTGCGTGGAGACTGCCAGGAGATAAAAGACATAGCTCTGATGGTATTTTTCAGCAAAACTTGTTTTGGGCCTAATTCTTGATTGAAGGGGGTTTTATTAGTAAAATTTAAATTTTGTAATGTAATCTGTTATCATTTTCTGTACCTTTTTTACTACTGATGGTGAGATTCTGTATTTGATATGTAGAAGAGATGGTAGTCCTTGTTGACAAGTGTGTGATTCTTAAGCACACAAAGTGGTAGCTTACTGCCCCAGTAAGAGCCTGCTGTGCAACCCAGCCATAGAAACTCTATGCTATTTTCAGTATTTTTTCACTTTTTTTCTCCCTTCTAATTTTGAGCCTGCCCTCTGTCCTGATTTACCAATACAAGTGGTGGCCATAGATTTCTGGGGGAGTGGCTTGTGGCCACATCTGCCAAGGGAGCAAAGCAGCCAATGTGCACCTCTGGCAGCTGCTTACTGTAGGTGGATTTCTTTTCATTGAGGTGGTTATGACCAATGTTTCACACTTTCACAGATTGCTGTGAACTAGGGGAAATATTGCAAAGAAGGAAGCTTGTTGCAGTTGAGAGTCGGGTATCTCACAAATATTCAGTGAAACTACTAAGCTACTGGCAGGTAAATGTAACAACAGAAGATTGAAATCTACCAAATCCAACAGATTAAAGCAGCAGAATCAGAGGGAGCGTCTGTAAACTTCACATGTGTGTAAGCATTCTGAAATTTCAATTTTATAGCAATTGACTTAATGACTTCCCGGCTTATTGTGAGCATTATTTGTGTAATGCCATTAAATAAAATATTTGGATCAGATGCATTTTGGTAAAATCAGTTACGTTTAGCATTGTCCATGTTTAATTATTATTTTGACAAAAATTGAGAGACTAAAACCAACCATTCATCTAAACTAAACTCTGCCTTGGGTGATGCTGAAGATTTTTCTTCTGCTTTCTGATAAGGTATTCTTGTAATGCTCTTCAGATCGATTTGTTCTGAAGTTAAATAGTGGCTTACCCATTACCACAAGTATAAATGGAAGACCTCAGATTATAACATAGTAGTTTCTGACTGTTATTCCTGCATTTGTCCCTCTGGATAATGGTGTTACATACATTGACTAGAATGCAGATAGGATGCACACCTTACACAGAGCTTACTCATTGCTGGTGAAATATACACAAGGGAGAAAAGCATGCATCTCAGAGTTCTTAGTTTGTAAAAGAAGCAAATAATTTTGACTAGTTAGTAAAAATTTTCAATTGAACCTGGCTTATTGTAAAGATTGAACATTTCTTTCAGTGCAGAAATTTAGAATCAGCCTTGAGTATACTTTAAGGATTTTTTTTTTTTTTTTTTTTTTGTGATGGTCCCCCTGAAACAACAATGTGTAAACTTTTATTTTAAAGCTGACTTTATCCTTTGACTGCTGATTCTATGTTCTAGCATTTAGGCAGGCTCCAACTGAGAAAATGTGTATGTGGTTTAGCTACCAATCATGCTGTTGGTCCCTGTGGCTGCTGTCTGAATTGTCACTGAATGAACACAAAAAATTTTCATCTACGTGAATTGCCATTAAAGATTATTGTAATATTTGTTTGAATTCAAAATTATTGAATTCTTAGCATAGGCAATCACATGATAAATACAGATTAGTGCCATTTCAATGGCATTGAAATAGTTTGCCCCACAAACATATGACCATGGCCTCTACACTCACCTACAACCTGTGTTATTTAAAGGCCATCTCTAGGCATTGTCAGATAAGGTTCTTTGTGGTGCTCAGAAAGCTGTCAAAATCTTACCCTTTTGAATCACAGAAGACTGTATCAGAAGACTGAATGTCAAAAAGACTGAATTGCACCCTTCATGGAAGCGAAGTCATAATTCTGTGACCTTTTAAAGGCTCTGTCAGTGTTCTGTGTGTTAGAGCATTACAGAAATCATGCATAAGTACGATTCCTGTTCATCTCTGCGTGGGCACTGGTTTCATACTTCAGTGATGAAGTGATGTGCAAAAGGGCCTTATTTAAGAGAGGATTTTCTCACTGGCAGTGAAATAGATAGCATAAATTGTTTTCCCCTTTGAGATATTATCTGTTGACAGCAGTGACTGTTACTTGACTAAGAGTCCAGCAATGTGGCAACTGAGGCATGGACTCCAGTTGTGATGCAGCTGAAACCATTATTGAGCAGCTTATAGGCTTTTTTTAGACTCCTGCCTAATGGTTAGTAATTGTTAGTATCTGTTAGTTTCTTTTTAATACCTTTTGCAACATCATACACTTTTCTCAACCAATCACATTATTGTTCATGCGCCTTTGCTTTAACAACTTATTTGTTCTCAGATGTATAAGCACATTTTCTGTCACCACTTTCTGCCACATTATTACATTCCCTTAAACACACATTCTTTTGTCTCCTCAGTCCATATTGGAGACTTTCATTAACTCCTGGCCAAGTTCCCAGTGCAACATTACATCTTTGTCTTTGGTAACTTCTTTGTTTCAATGTCTAGAGTTCTTGGAGATTATCTCAGTGTTCTGACTTCGACTGCTCTTGACTCCCATGGTTTGTGTCCAACCAGCTGTATAATAACCATATCACTCCTCGTGGTGGAAATTTTGCTGTGTCCATCCTCCATACAACAACACCAACTAACAAGTAACAGCTGATTTTGGAAGATTTTCTTTGTAATCCTTAATGTCAGATGGAAACATGAGTGTCTTTAATCATTCTTTAAAGGAGCAACAGTTAACTTCAGAAACTTCATACTTGGGGAATTTTTATTATTGGAACAAAGAACAGTATTTTCAGTGTCACGAAAGAAGTGATATGAAGATTAAATGAGAGTATAGAAAGGAGAAGTAAAAATAATTTCAGAATTGTCTTTACTCTTCAAACAGCTATCAAAAAGCAGAGCTGCTACAGAGTTCTGCTTATAGGTTAAGCATGTTTTCCACCATATGGTCATTCCTGCACTGAAACCTAGTCAGTCCTTTTCTCACACAGTTCAAAAGGTTGAAATGCACTCAACTTAGAATCTAGGAAATCAGTGTTAAGAATGAGGGGTAGGGGAATCTATAGCTTGCAGTATTTGAGATTGTTTGGTTTTATATCCATCTGCATTTCCTTGTTTTAGTAAAATCACTTGAAAAGAAAAAAATCCACAATGAATGAAAACCTCATAAATCCCAATTCATGGGAACAAGTTTTTTTACTTTTTATATTACTGTATTTTTTGCCATGTTTTTGCTGATAATGAACATTTGCTTGTGTGGCTTACTTTATAATGTAACAATGACAGGTCTGATTTAGTGTAATACACATGGTTTCATCTGTCGTTTCAGACCTTCACTCTTCCTACTGAAGAAATCACAGATGATGGCTTCTGACGCTAGTCATATGCTGGAAGCAGCTTTGGAGCAGATGGATGATATCATTGCAGGTATGATAATGCTTTATTTTACACCAAACTGTTCAGAGATTTAACTATGTTTGTGTTTTTCCCTCCTGCAATTTTCCTGTTTACTTTTTAATTATCATTCTCAATTTGCCAAGTTCTCTGGAACATGCAGATTGGTTGCACAGTTGTATGAAGAAAATTTAAAGCAAAATAAGGGCAGAAAACATGCAATTCCACCTCTGACATGTGACTATTGAAATAACTTTGCTCTAATGCTCTAACTTACATTCCATATTTCATGAGTTAGTTTTTTATTTCAGTGTGCTTTGAAAATATTTTTTAGTTAGCTGGATAGTATATATCTATATTTTACACCAACACGCATATATAGATATACAAAAAAATGTATATATATAAAATATACAAAATCTTTATATATAATCATATAATTTTGTTTATTATGTATGTATTTAAAATAGTTTAGCAATTAATTACCATCATGGCCTAATGAGTTAGAATGTGTATCTTCGTGTTAAAATTTATATCCAGGAATGTCGCTGTGAATTTCTTCTCTATACAGCTGTCCAGGAGAAAGGCATATTATGCAAGACAGAATTTGTTACCTTTTGGTGCTGTCATAGTCAGGCAATTAAAAATTTTTCTCTCAACATTACAATATCCAAGAAGAGAAGTTGATTTCCCTAGTTAGGACTCATACCTTTGAGGTTTGTGCTCACACACTATACAGTATGAACTTCTAAAAGAAGTATCTGGGTAGGGCAATGATCTCACTTGTAGACAATGGGAAAGCATTCACTAAAGCTTCATAAATTTAAATAGTGACACCCATGCTGTGCCTTCAGATTTTTTTTTTACATAATGATGAAGATGATGACGTCAGCCTTTATTTGCTGCAGTTGTGCTTCTTCCTGCTCTTTTAGTAAAGCTTTCTATCCAAAGATTAATACAGAGCTTCAAATAGAACCATTAGACTAGCCATGCTTAGGCAGGAAGTCTTATTCAGGATTTTTAGTTTAAAGGATCTCTAGATATTTTTTTTCTCATTCACATATGGGTCTTCACTTTATTCCAAAAGCGCAAGCTTTAACAGTCTTCTAAGATACAGAAAAGTGTAAATGTGAATATGTGATGCCTGTAACTCCACAAATAAGTTTTCACACCAATGGAACAAGTTCTAGGCAAATAAGAAAATTTAGATATGTATTTCCTTCACCCTTCTTTTTTTGAATGCAAAACCTTATTCAAACAAGATTTTAACCTCTTGCAAAACAGATAAACAGCTAGTCATAGTCATTAGAATATCTCTCAGATATGTAAAGAGGGAACAAGAACAGCAAGTCTCAAACCATAAGGATCCAAAATAATTTCTTAGCCGTTTAAACCTTGGGTTATGATAGTGTTGAGTGCTATGAAAGAACCAGAAAAACACAGAAGCCTATGTCCTTTCATTATGCAACGTAACATAATAAACCACCTGCATACATCCAGAAATTTTTACACAGTCTCTCTCTGTAATGGTTTATGTATAGCCCACCACACATTGGTGATATCATGATGCACTGGTGATTCAATTCTTCAGAAAAATCAAAAGAAGGAAAAAGTAGACATATTCTATTTAAATTGATTTTCAGATTAGACATTTATTTTCTTCCAGGAGTCATCAGAGCTTTGTGATATGCTGTCATTTGAAGGAAAGGTTTAGAAAACTTGGAATAATTTTGAGGCCCTTTGTTATTCCATAGGATTTTATATGCTTCAATTTCTCCTGTTATTCATGCTTCCAACGTATCTCAAACTATCCAGTATCTCCTCTAATGAACACAAAAGAGCATATATTCATCAAACAGGTCTGTTGCCTTGCCTCTCCTAGCAGTGCTATGTTTTGTTTAGGAAAAAACCCAAATTTTTACTTGATAATGCCATTTCATATTCTCTTCAATAAAGTTTTGTAGACTTACAGGCTCTATGTTTTTTCCACTGAGAGGATAACATTGCTACTCAGCAGTATTTCCATGCATGGAAGCTCTGAAATATGTTTGTTGTGAGGCTCATTCTGGGTAAGACAGTAGGCGTTTAGTGTTGAGTGCTTTTTCCATGGTATGAAAAGATAGCTTTGTGATGTGTGGCATAACTGATTAAATGGCAATATATGACTGCCTAAAAAAAAGTCATATATTTCTTCTAGTTTCATGCTAGAAAAATAATTTAGGTCAGAAGCCAGGTTTGATGTTTTGTTTTGTTTTGTTTTGTTTTTTAATATTGTTTTCCTTCTCCCCACTCCTTTTTCAGATTGTGCCCATAATATTTGAGGGTTAATCTTGATAAATAAAGAATAGAATTAATTTTTTTCAGGCTTCTAAACAGCATTGCTTTTACCCCCCACACTTAATTGCCCATGATTGTGGAGACAGTGATACAGAGAAGTGAAGCAAATGAGAAAAGTTCTGTGTGAATTACCAGATTACACTTCCCCTTCACAGCTGGTTTGTACTGATGTTGGGTCCACGCTCTAAAATAAGATTCGGGCATGCTAGAAGTATGTAGAGTTTGTTTCCACAGTGCATGGATGAGTCATGAGCCAATTGGCAATATCTTCTGGAGTACTGAGTTTATGACTTCACATTACTTATATTTTTTTAGTCAAATGTCCACTGATATTCAGTAGGATATGGAAACCAGGCTTATATAAAAGTATCTAATGGGAGAAGAACCAGACAATGCATCTGTCAAGTCACATAAATGTTAACTGAATACTTACGTATGATTTTGGAATTATATCTACCTGTATCAATAAAAAAAATCCATTGTTTTATTCCTTTACTTATTTTTAGTTATAAAGCAAAAGCTCGATTGGTTGGGAAGGTTGTTTACCTTATTTACTTATTTATTATTCTCTTATACTAGAAATAGATAAGAAATTTTAGTGCAGGTTGAGTTTGGTTGATAAGCTGGAGGCAAGGAATGCCATCCAGAGGGACCTTGACACACTTGAGAGGTGGGCCAATGCCAGTCTCATGAAGTTCACCAAAGCTAAGTGCAAGGTCCTACACCAGGGTCGGAGCAATCCCAGGCTCAACTACAGGTTAGGTGGAGAAGTGATTCAGAGCAGCCTTGTGGAGAAGGACTTGGGGATGTTGGTCGTGTGCACTTGGAGCCCAGAAAGCCAACCATATCCTGGGCTGCATAAAAAGCAGCGTGACCAGCAGTTCAAAGGAGGTGATTTTGCCACTCTGCTCTTGTGAGACCCCAGTTGAAGTATTGCGTACAGTTCTGGTGTCCTCAACATAAGGAGGACATGAAGCTGTTGAAGGAAGTACAGAGGAAGGGCATGAGGATGATAAGTGGGCTGGAGTGCCTCCAAGGCTCTAGCCATACGAAGATAGGCTGAGAAAGTTGGGGCTCTTCAGCCTGAAGAAGAGAATGCTGCGTGGAGGCCTCATAGCCGCCTTTCTGTATCTTAAAGGGGCTTACAAGGATGCTGCAGAGGGGCTCTTCATGAGGGACTGTGGTGGTAAGACAAGTGGTAGTGGGTTTATACTTAAGCAGGGGAAGTTTGGTTTAGATATAACAGTTTTTTTACCATAAGGGTGGTGAGGCACTTTAACAGGTCGCCCGAGGAAGTGGTAAATGCTGCATCCCTGGCAGTGTTCAAGGTCAGGTTGGTCAGAATCTTGGATCGTATGGTGTAGTGTGAGGTGTCCCTGAACATGGTAGGGGGGTTGGAACTACATGATCTTAAGATCCTTTCCAACCATAACTATTCTATGACTCTAAGTCTGTTCTAGACATTTTCCTCTAGCTAATGTTTGTGTGTTCCAGAACTGTTTATTAAATATTTTGGTATGATTGAAGGACTAAATATATCTGCTGGAGCCTGTACTTAGGCACAGTTATTATTCCAATTCGTCTCAAATTGAGAAACATAGTAATTATTCAAGTTTAATCCTCTCTAATTCAATCCAGTAAGCTTCTCTATGCAATTTGGGCGGTGACTGGAAAACAGGAATGTTCTCTCATCCTGTATGGTGAGAGAACAGATAAGGTAGGAAACTCCTTCAGGAGGAAGACTGGAGGATTGTCATGAAACAAACCAGGACTGAGTCTTATAACTGCAGTTCTATATATAAAAACAGGAAATGTTGGACAAATCATCTATGCAAATGTAGCTGCTGTTGAGTTGACTGGAAACAGCGAAAAAAATCAACTCTTCAGAGCTTGTGCTATTTCAGTTCACTGCGTCAAGATTCTGTGGATATCTTTAGGCAGCAGTGGATTCAAAGACAAAGGCTAAACTTCATGATAGTTGGGAGCCTTATGTACCTGGTGAAAAAGATAATTCCTGTGGGATGAGGCTTGAGTGGGTTCTAGAATAGCTATGCTCTCCTCTTGTCTTCAGAAACCTTTGCTTTAGGTGCAAAATGAGCATTAATCACTATTTTAAAGAAGTGAGAAGTCCAGAGATGTGTAACTTGCATTGGCGTATTTTTGAAGCTTGAGTATATATGTGTATGTACTCAAGCAAAACCAGCACACACAAAACCAGCATTCTCTCTGTTTAATGAGAAAACAGTCCTGATTTCTTTTCTTGGCTGTAGTTATTGTTAAAATATTAGATTGTAGTCTTGTCCTTTAAGGTAAGAACTGGGCATGCAAATACATGTTACAAGTATGTACAGATTTACTTCCTACTTTTGGCCTTCTATATTTAAAAGTCATGTCCATTACTCCAAATGTTAACATAGTTCATACATGATTCTCATTAATCCAAATAAAAAGTCTCACTGTAGACTGTGCATCTCAGTGCAATACAAAATGTATTAGAGTGTATGAGGGTAGGATTGTGAAGCAAAATTAGCAAATTGAATTTCATTGGGCTTGATCAAATTTGACAGGTCAATGTTCCTAAGTCTTTTATGTTTCAGTACATCTGCACTGATAACCCACCTTCATAGCTATATAAATTAGGCATGCTAAATGATTAGTCTTATTGACTAAAATAGCAAAAAGGACTAATGTGATTGTCAATGAACACGACATCCATTAGCTAGAATGACTTGCACTCAAAACAGAGGCTGTCTCTGAAGAAAACACCCATATGTCAGATCTGTCTGTGTGTTCTTTATTTGAAGTTGCTTCCCTCTAAGGATGAAGCACAGCATTACTTTCCCTTTTCCTCAGTTTTTACCCATTTATTAAAATGTGCTTCTTTATATGACTGTAGATTTTATTTTCTCCCTGCACTATATCCTTGTGAATGAAAATATTTTTTGTTTTGATTTTATATCACACTGCTTCTCTTTGTCAACAGTCTGGAAATCCATGATTTCCTTTTGTGAATAATTACCAAACTCCTGTCACAGTATTATTGTCTGCTGCTGTCTTCAAATTCACCAACTAATCAGTGTAATTATTGAGTTTCTTTTTAACCACAGTTCCTACAATTACTGCTTACTAAAAAATAATGGGAAAGTTAGAAACTTGTTATTGCATAAGTGTCTACTGCTATTTCAGTATTAGTACTGAGAGATTAAAAAATGTAAACGATTAAAAACTTTGAAGAAGTTGTCCAGGAAGTATGAATATTTAAATTCCCTTTTGCTGAGGTGGCAGAATGCTGGTGGTCAGTTCACTGCATTAGCTGTATGCTGCAAACCCAACCAATTCCTTCACCCTTGCTGAAAATGGGCCTTTAGAGGAAATTATGCATAAGAGATTAACAGGATTTTAATTCAAGTTTAATATATTTTCTTCATGGCATCTATTTGCCAGAATTTGAAGGAGGACCAGGATGGGGGGGGGGTGGGGTGGGGGGGGTGTTCTTTCCTTTCCTTATTTGTTTTTTTTTTTTTTCTTTTTCTGCCCTATCATAATTTTACTATGAAATCCATAGAGTTCAACTTCTAGAGGTACACTATGTTGCTGGATGTATTAGATTACAAAATCGCCTCTAGTTAAATGATTAGAATTTGGACTAAAAATGTAGGAATGGGCAAAAAATACTAACATTTCTATTTGAACCCCTTTGGGTGAAGTTTAGATTTTGTGGACTAAGGTTTTTACTAAGTTTTTTTACAAAAATAACAGGAAATCAAGATATTTCCTAGCGACCTCATCCTTTACACATGAATACTCACATACCTCATCAGAGTATTCATTCAGAACACAAGGACTACTCTCACAGCACTTTAAGAGAAAAAGATAGACAAGTGTTTTGCTTCATAAGGAATTGAAATTGTCCAGACCAGATAGAGTGCACTTAATCTTATTTTTTGTGGTGTGTATTGGAGGGGGAAGTGGATCTTACTTGAGGTGCACCCTGAGTAACATGCAGCTGATGGGCAGTACAAGCCCCTTGTGATTGTGTGGAATGACTAAAGAATAGCTTCTGGCTTTCATTTATATACTTACAGATGGTTTTATATTTTTACCCTTAATGTCCTATTCAAGGTTCACAGTATTTTCCAATTAAAAACTTATGCTTTATAGTAAAGATGCACAACTTTTTATAATTTTAACAGAAGTCTTTGTAGGATTTATTTTTAGTTGAAATGATAATGGGAGAAACAGTGTAATTCTTTATACATCAGAATAACTGAGCAACAACAGTTGTGGTGGTTTTCTTGTATTTTCTAAAAATACTGTGATTGTGTTAAAAGGCTGTGGTTCAATTATAATTACTGTGTTTCCTTTTCATTTTCTATTCTTTTCCAATCAATAATTTAGGCTTTTTTTCTGAACAAAAGGAATAATATACATACAGCTCTTGCTTATCTTGTTACTGCTATGCATTAATTAAGGTGATCATTTGTGAAGTGTACTATACAAGGTATACAATGGCTTTTCAAAACCATTAGCTAGAGCATATTTATGAATAGATCTTAATGGAGTTAGAATAAAGGTATGGAAAAGGAAATTAAATAGTAAATTACTTGAAAGCAGGTCTTTGGTAGAAAAATAGATGACTTACAGGCATAACAGCTGCAGAACAGGATGTGTCCCAGATACTGGGGAGGTGTGTGTGTGATAAAAATCAGAATCATAGAATAGTTAGGGTTGGAAAGGACCTTAAGATCATCTAGTTCCAACACCCCTGCTATGGACAGGGACACCTCCCACTAAACCATGCCACCCAAGGTTATATCCAGTGGTGACCTTTAAACATTCTGGACATTAAAGTGGAAAATACAGAAGCTTAACACAAATTTTTAGGGTTTATCATTTTAGTTCAACATTTATCTTTATCTTGTAACACTTATAGCTTGTTAGGTGCTGACAATTAGCTTCATGCTAATTGATGTGATACTTGACTTTGGAAAAGCTAATTAGTTAACTCCTTAGATGTCATCAACAGTAACATTTATAACAATCAAAAATCTTTTATAACTTTAAAAATATAGCATTTCACTGTCTTTCTATTTATTTAGTCCATACTTTTCCACATTATCTGTTTGTGGTTTTTCTTTTAAGTTTGTTAACATCTCGGACATGGCCTCTCAAACTGTACACACACTTGAACAACCACTGCAGCCATTCGATAATATATGTTGTACGGGTTTTACACGTGCTGTAGCATTCAAGTTAAAACCTTGCATAACTTTTCAGGTGCAATTTTGACCTGTATTTTAAAAGCATGTGAAAATCTTGGCAATTTGCAGGTTGATTGCACATGCGTGGCATTTGTCAACACATTCCTTATTCCGGATTGCCAGAGCAACCTGAAGTCTGGAATTTCCTCAATTTTGAGTGCTTAACCTTGCAAAAGGTTAAGCACCGTAGCTATTTGTGCTACTGTTCAGAAATATGTTTCCCATATTCTCACTCTCCTAAGCATGTTTTCTTACACATAGGGGGGCTCTGAGCACAAGTAAGAGTGAAGACTTTCTGAATCTTGTTTATGGTACTGATGGATTCCCTCTGTAAACAGAACAATGCTAAAGAATCTTATGCAGCTGAAAGCCTTGAGAACTTGTTATAAATACTTAATGGTCTTTTACAGAAAAATAAGCATTTAAAATTGTTTTGTTTAGGACAAAATTGTCCTTTGAAGTTTCAAGTGAAATAGTGATCTGCTGATAAAGTTAGTCTCTTACCTCCCTTGAAAGTGTTCCTGCCTTTTCAGCAAAACAATATTCATTTTCTTGAAAATAAGTGTTAAATTTAAGTTTAAATGGAGAAAGCTTTGCAATTGAAATGTGCTACTTGAAATTCTTTATCTCTGACTATAGACAAACAGTTCTGTTGGTATAAAGCAACAAAGTCATGACGTAGACACCTACATCAGCTTGCTAAAAGGCAGTACTGCATTGTGTTTATACAAAACAAAAAACATACACCACAGATATTTGTATTGAGTTTTGAAAAAAGGTAAAAAAAAATAGAATTGTGAATAGCATCAGATATAACATGTAGCAAAGGGAGGCAGTTAAACCATAATGGCCATAACGCCATAGGATTGAAATCTGAGACACAAAGGTTCTTTTGTGGTTTATATGATGTGATCTGTTTTTCAGTACGAGTCACTTAGTTCTTTCATAGGCTACTGAACAGATTTCTAGATCTAAATTTAAACAAGTTCTATCAAACGTGTGAGTTTGTTAAATTTAAAATCGGAGCTTCTCAACTTCCTACTTTAAGGCAATGAAGTGGATATGAAGGAGCCTTTTTAAAAATACTATAATTTTTATAAAAAAAAAAATGCCTTTATTTCCTCAGAAACTGAATGTTCTTTTCCCTATGCTTTCAGAGATTCATTTTTTTCATGAAATTGTATTGATGTTACCAGTAGCGTGCTACTTCTTACTATGAACTTTACGGATTTTGTACTTAAAAGATGTATTTGTTGTCTCACAACACTGTATTAGACAACTGGCTTCAAGGGCCCTTATAAATGCACTTATATTTGTGTGTAAATAGAAAGAGAATGGCTGCAAGTATTTTTCTTTAATAAAATACGTTGATCCTGTTCTTCCTGTGCAATGGAGACTCAAATCTCCATCATAGCTGCATAATCTGTCATCTTTTTTTCACCAGCTGTGAGGCTGCTTAGCCTGTGTTTCTGGATAGGAGTGATCTTTTTGTTGTAGCTGAGTATACAATACTTAATTAGCTGCCCATCACAGTTTAGTCTGTAAACATGTAAAAGGAAAAAGGTTGAGTAATTACATACTTTGCATAACAAATTATAGACGGTTCTTGAAAATTGTCTGAAGGACTCCATGTGTGATTGTAAATAAAGCTCAGTTGAAAATGATCTGAGATTCCTGAAACTTGCATCTCAATGCGGTCATTAAAGTTTCTAGGCTTGGAAATTTTTTCCTAGGACTTCCTGCTAATCCAGCTTAACAGTTGTTCCCTGTAGTTAAAGATCTAAAAGCAGAGATTTAAGAAGCCAATATGAGCTATGATTCAAAACACACCAGTTGTGATGTATTTTGCATTACAGTATTAGAGGAAGGGATTGTGTGAGCTGCTACTTCACTCCTTTGACAGTAGGCTTAGGAACAAGGAGGCTGAATTATGTCCCATCCAGACCTTTCTACTAGTTTACATAAGTCCACATTTTCAAGACTATCTTCATGAGGAAAAAAGAGACTTGTGCTTCGAAGAAAATTACACTCTGTAACCTCGAAGGAGAGAGGAAGAACATGGACAACCTATATGCTTACTGAGTAAAAACTAAGGTAAAAACCCAAGGATTCTCTAGCAATGTAATGATGGACTGAAAGGCCAGAGAAAATGTATGTTTGTAATTTTATTCTAAACCACTGGTGGTCATATTTCAGATTGTTACCCTTGATTAGTTCAGCTTTCTATGAAGTCATCCTTACCCCAGCATAGAAGTAGCTTTTGGGTTTTCTTGTGGGGCTTTTGTTGGATTTTTCTGTGTTCTGGACTAGAGGAGTTAGCAGTCTTAGGAAAATCATTTTTTAATCACCTATGGTTGAGCTGTGTCTTACCAGATTTGGTTTTTTTACAAAACTCGGCCAGTTTTAGAACAAAGATAATGAGCTAATAAGGATGAGTACAGGTGAGCAGAAGTTAAAATACAAGGAAAAGTGAGCGATCAGAAACAGTATCTACTGCTACGAGTGATGAAAGTTGGGTGATGGATGAATGTATGGAGTATTAGCTGAGGAGAGTTGATTTTCAACTGGCAAGGCTTTCTGCTTCTTTCTTTACTTCTGCTTTATAAGCCACCAGTAGTGCTGTTTCCTGAACACGTTATGTATTTGCCCAAAAGGAATGCTTCTTTGAAGCTGTTCAACTAATTGCAAGGAACTTTGAACTGGAAAAGTGCTTGCATGGTCAGAGTGTAGGAAATTTATAACTTAAAAGTGTTTTTTCTTTCTTTATTACTTATGTTATTCTTTATTCTATGCATATACTGGGCAGCAATGTTTAACCTCCTTCATCCACTGTCTGTCTTTATGAGGAAGTCGGAATTGATTCGCTTAGAATGTCTTATTTCCAATATTTCTTTTCCCTTTCTTTCTTTCTTCCTTTCCTACTCCTCTAAGGTGGACGTTCATGATGATTAATTGTGTTCCAGTAGTGCTCTAGAAAACCATGGTGTTGAGTATTATATAAATATAATGACAAAAGATTCCCCTGTGTCCTGTTTACCCCTGGAAAAAAATGAGACACAGAAAGACTGTGACTTGCTCAATCAAGGCTGTACAGAGTCAGTCTTTTTGCAAGAGTTCAAAACTGCTCTTATTTTTCCTGGATATCTGTAAAATTCTCATGCTTGAACCACATTCTTCCCCACTTCAGCTGTCTATAATAAAACTACACTCGAATTAATTATTGTTTGCAGAGTATACTGTTAACATCTAGTGTTCTGTTTGCACTATGGAATCTGCAAAATTCTTACTGTCTGGTTCTAAAAGTGTTTTGCAGCATGATGATTTAAAGGTTTAAACTAATGAAAAGAAATATAGTTATTTACTCCTATACCCTTTTACTTCTGTTTTTCAAGGTGTGTTCTTCTGATGAGCAATACATATCCTACTTAATATGAAACCACATGGAAAGCAAACAAGAGAAGCAGGCCTGTGATTTATTTGAATTTAGGTATTAAACCAGGAAGCTTTCTAAGTTTAAATGCTGAGTTACACTGCATTTCTATATTTCTTTACCTAGTATAAAGTGCATTATTTGTTGCTTTCAGAGGAATTCTTTGTTTTCCATTTCAGCCAGGATCATAGAAGGTACTACAGTGCAACCATAGCAAACAAGTTTAGAATTAATTTCACAGTGGAGGAGTGTATTTGATGGGGAGATGTGAGAGGTCAAGTTCTCTTGGTGATGCACTGAGGTCTGTGGGTAGCTCCTCTTCTGGACCATGAGAGTTACTCATGGGAGAGCTTTGTAACCTCTATTGATTCGAGTAGTCTGGACACTATCTAGCCAAGGAAAACACTTAAATATTAAGCATATTTGTGATCCCAGTTACTTGAAACTAGTGGAATTTTGATTGCTGAAGGCTAGAATCTTCAACATATCTAAAAATTATGCCCTGTATATACTCAGCATGGTAAAGGTACAGATATGGTTTGGTTTTTGTTTGTCTTTCTGGTGGTATCAAACACGGGTACATTCTCTCATCAGTGCCTGCTTTTTAAAGTCTAAATACGAACCTTGAATAGTACTGATATATTGAGATAGATATATATATATATATATATATATAAAATTTCTGGCATGGATAATAACATCAGTTGAAAGATTTAAAATTGTTAATTAAACTGTGCCTTTCAGTCTCTATTTCCTTCATTTTTCTTTAGTCGGTATTAATCACAGAGATGTTTTGCTTTTCAAGGTTTAATGGAACCTAATGCATATAGGAATTTACAGACTTGTAAGATAATTATATCTTTATTCATGTGAGGAAACAAATATTGTCCTATCTGTTTACTATTACTGGCTAAGACGATTTCTAAGTGCCTTTATTGTCATCTTCAATTTAAAATCCGTACTGTTTACACTCAAAATTATTTCCCAGACTTAGGTATGTGGTAAGTCATAAGATATACCAGCTTTTATGTGTTGTTAGGTAATTTAGGGAACATGAGTTTGCCATAAGGATGTCTTTGATGATTTTAATTTGTTGCATTCTCTTTTTCTTAGTAATGAATAGAGAAATATTTCCTTCTTCAGACTTCAGTTCATTTCTTAGTTCATGCAAACTTAAATGGAGGAAAATTTGAAGCAGGAAAGTAACAGTAAGAGAAAACACCTGAAAATTCTTGAATTGATTCTGTCTCAATCACAAGATGTCAAGCTGATACTCTTTCCCAGTAAAAACTCATTACCACCTTCCAAATATCCCTACACAGGACAGAGCTGTTGTCAAGGCCCACTTTAGATTACAACTACGGAAACTTGGCACATAGGCTTTACACATGGACCCAGTTCTTGAGAGTTCTGGGAAATTGTGACCTTCCACTGCTGTGTAAAATGAGAGACTTTGAGGTGGCTTAGAATTCGGCAAGTCTGAGCAGTCAGTTGAAGAGTTTAGGATGAATGAAGCATGCATACTGAATATGCTCCGTCTCAGGAAATCGCAGAACATATAATCCCTTTCTAGCCCTTCCTGTACTCCAGCACTTCAGAAGTTTTACATTTATAAAACTGCATTTCTCAAGGGCAACAGTTCTTCCGCTTGCCAAGATTAAAGTGTGTGCATATATGGGTTTTTTTCCCTAGTGTACAGGCAAATCAAAGAAAGGCATGCTCAAATGTGTGGATCTCATTGTGATTGAGTTTTCCTACAGGATTTTAAATTATTTTCTGTAGAAGGTAGACGTTACCAGTGATGTAGCCATCATAATCTAAGGATGGAGGCAAGATGTGATACATAGTGAGGCGTTTAGACTGGTGCAGGGAGATGTTGCCAATACTGTCAAGGAAGTTATAGTGATGTGTATGGTATGGCTATGTATTTGACTGTGTAAACTACTTACCAAGTATAATTGAAGTCCTGAACAATTTACATCTCTGTTCAGCTTCAGCTTAAAGATTATGGCTTTTATTTCATAATTATAACATTGATTGTGGTCCTGAAAGTGTGTGGTTGATTTGGATTGTGTGGATTTCTGTTTGCTTGTTTTCTCTTGTCTGTATGTAAAAAGTATTCAAATAAATAACATGAAGAATGCTGTAACAGAATGTTCCATGAAGTTTTTTCCCATTCTGCATTTATTTTAAATTGTCAGTTCATTAAAGGAGTAGCTACCAAAGTTGATTGTGAATTAAATTTGGATCCTGTCTGTGGTTCTGGTGTGAAAAGTACTTGCTAAGCAAAGGCAGAAAAAAATAGCATGGAGTTTTTCAAAAGAAGGAGTGAGTAAGCTAGTTTAAAAGTCCTAATCACAATAATCAAGGAAGCTGGATCTTTAAATGTAGCATCGATACTACTTTGTGCGTGTATCCCTTTTGAAAAGTAAGTAGTGAAACATTCTGGATAAATGAAAAGATTTGAGAGGTTATATGACCCAAGTGGCTCTTACACAATTTGAAAATCTGCTATCTTTAGTTGCTAGAGTTGAATATTAATCTGCATTAGCAAGTGCATAAACAGAAATAACTAAGCTGGAATGAGTATCTGAGAGTATAGAAACACATGAGAAAATATCTCTGTGCTTAGAATACTCAAATCCAGCACAAGTGTTAGCTGATCCTCTCCTCAATAGGAAATAATTTAGGAAGACAATGTTGATTTATGAGGTGAAATTGTCTTGTGTAGCAGTCTTTGTAGCACCTGATATTGAAGAAGCTTTATCTTGGACATGGTCTTAGCCAGAAATTAAGATGAGATCTTACTCTTGAGGTATTAAACTCATAAGCAGCAGAATTCAGCAGGACCAGACAGCAAATATTCCAAGTTTGGAAAGAGGTATATATAATACGTCAGTAGCGAAAATGAGTGTTGCTTTAAAAAAAATATGAAATCCCTACTACTGAGCATTGCAAAACTTTACAGAATTCTAGGGATAGTTTTGTATTGTTTAAAATAATATAAAAAAAAAATCCAAACAAAAAAAAAACCACAACAGCCCATATACATCCTGCAGTAGAGTTCAAACCACACATTTTTTTGCACAGATCTGACAATTCTTTGTGTCATTAAAGCAGTGGTTGAAGAAGACCTGGTTAATATTATTTAGAATTTTCTTGAAAGCTTTGAGTGAAGTTAAGCATTGGGATTCAAATTACATACATTTGCTTGAGGAAAATAACTTAGCATCTAATTTTCAGAGACCCAGTGATGATTTCTGATCCTTTCTTAACTAAGATGTAAAGTGTGTTAAACACAGGAGTAAACCTAAGAATAGTATAGAGATTATTATAATCCACTCATGTAGATCAGTGATGCAGTCTTCTAAGGAATACTCTATGCTATGTGGACCCAAAATACAAATGATCAAAAGCCTAAGAAAAAATCTTCCATGAAAGGGAAAAATGTGGTTGTTTATGCCAGAGAGAACAGGAATGAAGGCATAACATGAGTACAGTCTATTGTGTACCTGAGGCAATGAAATGTAAAAAAGAGGAGGGGAAAAAAAAAAAAAAGTAAAAAGTAGAGCAAGTAGAAGTTTTCCATCTGATGAGTTCTGAAAGAAACAAAGGGATGTTATATGAAATCAAGATCTGAAATTCAAGACTAAGAAGTTACAGCTCATTTTATTGCGTGTCTCACTGGAGCACAGTAGTAAGACAAAAAGATTTGGAGATACTAGAATTTGTATTACTTATATTTCTGCCATCAAGTGAGATATGTTTATTGTTGTGCTTATTGTTCTTGAGAAAATAATACTGTTGCTGGAGGGCTGGCAGGAGGGAGGTGTAATTTAGACAGCTTTTTGTAATTTAGAGAGCTAGCAAAGTTTCTTTAGTAATTTTTATTGCTAAATTGTTGGGGTTTTCTCTGAGGGAGGATTTTAGACCTGCTTAAGGTCACAGATTTTTCTGGTTCTGGTAACATGTTCTATTTTCATGCAAGTTTCTTGTCAAAGAATTGCCTTAGTCTTTTGTAAGTTGCTTAATACTGCTATGTGTGGAGATTTCTATGTAGCTGAGAAGTTACTGACATCTCATGGTGCCCATGGAAAATTACAAGTGATCTGTGGTAAGGTTTTGGCATTTGTAATTTAGTAGACATTGCAAGTGTTTTCTAGATCAGATTTTTTTTTAATATGGTTGTACATACCTCTTACATTTAATTCATCAGTATTTGTTATTTATCTAGAGACTAACTTAAGTATTGGTAAGCCTGAAATACTGATACTTGTCAGGTAGCATCTGAAGTCCAACTGTTGCAATGTGTAGTATGTATATATTTGTAATTTGCAAAATAGTTATTTAACATTATTGTCTCTTCTGGTTTTCCTTGGTTTAGGTACAAAGTCAGCTACAGAGTATGCTAATGGTGGTTATGATATCGTGTCACCTGCTCCATCAGTATACTTGGGCACTTTTCAAATTTTGCATCTCCTGGAAGATCTAAAGATGGCACTGGAAATGCTAGAGGATCCTCAAGAGAAAGAAGCATTGCGAAATCAAATTCCGGGGGCCACAGCAGTGTGTATACGGGAGTGGTTTGAAGAGAATCTGGTGAGTGGTTACTTTATAGCCTTTCCATTTTGTTTGCAAACAGCATTGGTTCAACTATATTTATACTTCAATTATTTTTATAATAACTGAAATCTGCATACTTATAGAACTGCAGGGGATGGTGAACAATTCATATGCTCTTTAGAAAGCACTTTATGTGCTGATTACTAAAGCCATGCAGATATAGGAGTATAAGAACTTGGTAAAAAGGCTTACTTTGTCATTGGTGAGAGAAATTAAACTGAACTACCAAAAAAGATACCTTTTCTATGGGATTTTTTGTTGTTGTTTGTTCTTTGTTGGAGATAACAAACAAGTTTATAACTAGTCATAAAACTTTTCATTTTTAAACCAACAATTTGGAATATGGTGGCATTGCTTGTTGAAGGGACAGATTCAAATTGGATGGTTCTTCTAAATTTCCCCTCACTATATTACCTTTATCTTAACTATGGGTATTATGAATCTCTGAAGTATCTTGTACTCCAGGTAGTGGGAGTAAATGCAGGAAAGCTCTAGTTTTTGAATGGGATAGATGGAGAATAAACATGTGACTATCTTGGAAAAGATTAAGATTTACCAGGTGAGGAGCACATCTTCAGACAGACATTAAAAGAAGAGATCCATTGGATGTGAAGGAAGAGAAACAACAGTGCCAGAATACTCCTCTTCACCAAGGCTGCCACTGCAAGTGAATGATGGTTTCTGAATGAGTAAAACCTACCTGTCACTTTGTCAACTTCCAAGAAGTTTTCTAGATGAATGGATTTTCTTCTGGCTTTGTCACTTCTATGTGACTGTGCTTTTATTTGAACTTGTCAACTGCTGTTTTGTTGGCACTCTCTACAGAGTACAGGTCTCTGGCTGGAAAGTCCTGTTTAAGACTGTATGAGAGAAAGGAATGAGAATTTGGTACCAGTTTTGAAAGCAGAAGGTGGAGGCAATGATTAATTTGGATTTGCAGTGCTAGATTTTGTGTCCATATCCTTAGGCCAGCTCTTACTGACTTCCTGAAATAGCAGAAATTTTAAAGGTTTTCAAAGCTTTATAATAGCTAAAATATATTTTAATGCATAAAAGGCATAAATTTTCAGAGTTGTTCACAGTAAAGTTGGCCCTGAACTAGCAAGTTGAACAGTTTGAATCTGGTGGTCTGGCATTTGGCCCCTCTGTTGCAGAAATATTAATTAAGCTAGCTTTTCAGCTCTGCAATGCAGGAAACAATTGATGTTTTGACTCCTCATATAATCTATTTCTTCTTTTCCATGGAAGAACAGCCAAAGCAGAAACCACAATTCTATCTTAGAGTTGCAGTTTACTGATATCCCAGAAATCTTGTCCAGTGCTTCAAGAGTGGCATTCATTTGGGCAATCTGGATTCAGAACCAGCAGAACAGGGAAACTGATAGCATATCTCCCGTGCAGTATGTTGAGATCACTGGTTTTGAAATATTTTGCCCTGTTCTGTATTAATGAATTCTACACTTCTTTTGAAGACATGCAAAGGGAGGGTAGTGCACAGTTGCTGTGACTGTTATTTGAAAACAGATAGTAAGCTGTGTATCTCTAGACCTTTCTCATATTTTAGAAAAATGCAAATAATTTGTGAGCATGTGCACTATTTCTGTGAATGTCAAAATTGGAAGTGCTTTCTCCACTGTAAAGCGGCAGTTTCACTTGGGAATTAAGAAGAAATTCAGCTCAGTTCAGCAGAATGGAATATAGAGTCATAGATGGTTAGGGTTAGAAAGGAACTGAAGATAATCTAAATCTGTATTTTGTAGTTATGACCATTATGAGGTAACAGCCTCAAGCTGTGCCAGAGGAGGTTTAGATTGGATATTAGGAAAAATTTCTTCACAGAGAGGGTGAATCAACCTAGTTGATTCTATGTCCCATACTGAAAATTCATTAATTGCAGCCCAGAGCTCTGGGATGTAAAAAAGAATAGTTAAACTATAGAGAATAAGAACTTTGTAGCTCAGTGAATCCATTCACCCTGGAAACTCAAAGAAAGTTTGGTAATCATTAGTCTGTGAAATGTTGGAGTGTCATAAAAAAAAACCCTGCTCAGTGCCTATGGTTTAGGCATATCAACAATGAAGCAGTTTGTTGATTTATTAAAGGCATAATTAACTAGAAATCAGTGAACCATATATTTAGGGTCAACATCATCAATGGAAGAGGTAAACCAGAATACTAGATGCTTAAGGAATGTTAAGAAACAGCTAAAATTTCAAATGCAGTTCTACAACTAATTCCAAAAAGCTAGAATCTCACAGAGATGCGCACGTCACTTTCAGAGCTACACGCAAACATTTCCTCTCACAGCTGGGGTTGGTTACAAGCATGAATGGCTTAATCTGTGGATGTGGGTTCCCCTGTTTACACACATCTAATGAGTATGTGGGTGCTTTAGCTTTTGTGTGTACCCATGGAGCACCCTGCGCTCTGCTGACCCATGCGCTGAGGAGCAAGAGCCCCACAGGCTCACACAGGCACCCCTCAGGTGCAATGTTCTTAGATGTTGCAACTGATAACCATCAGGTAAAACATGATTGCATAGAAAATCCAGATACTCTCAAGTGGAATTTGCTACAAGGTGTCTCTGTTCACTTTTTTAAAGTGTAAGGCAATTATTCCATGCAGAGATTTGTAATGTATTTTAATGGTTTCATTCATTTGAAATGTTACATCAAACAATGTTTGCTAACAGTAGCCATAGCTGAATTGTAACAAACTTTGGAGTGAATGGTGAATTTTTGAGTTTTTTTTTTTAGACCTGTTATAGGCTGAATTGGAAGCGAATTTTCTGTTGTGGACAATTAATTCCATACCTGTTCAGTTGTGGGGTCAATGCACCTCCCTTTGTAGCTGGAGGGCTGCTCTAGCATGTACTGAATAAACCACTGGTCTTAGAGAATACTGCAACTGCTTTGTTTCTGACAGGAATTGGTGAGGTCAAAAATATTCCCAGCTAATCTTGACTAGGAATACATTAAAAACTAAAGATACAAAAGGAATCTGATGTTTATTTTAAATGTAGATAAGCATGCTCCTTTCAAGAAAAGTGTTATTTTATGGTTTTTCTTTACTTAAATGCATGCTTGAAAAAATGCATTAAAAATCATTGCAGCTGCCATTCTTACTCGAGACTGCAAACAACATGCCTGATGGCAATAATGTGAATTTGTGTTTTGCCACTGCCCTGTGTTTGCTTTTATGGGAAACTGCAGAAAGGAGAATCAGAAAGATGAGTCAGGACTAGCTCGTGCTGGATTGTTTCAAATAGCATTTAGCAGATAGCATTTTGGTTTTTAGCAAAAACTTATGCATTTTAGCAGAAGTATGGAATAGAAGTCCCAGTTATTTTTTTGTATGCTTCTTCTGCATTAGCAATCATCAGAACCTAAAAGCTCTCTGAGGCAGAGGTATGGCTATCCCTGCTAGTTGTGTTTGTGCCACACAACTGTGTATGTGGGATTGCAGGTTAGAGGACAGAAGTGCCAGAACCTTCTTTATGTTGTTTGTTAGTACTGGAGTATCATCTAGAAAGTAACACCTGTAAAAAATTGCCCCCCTAGCATTATAAATAAGTAGCTTTGCAGCTTTGGTAATTGGCACTTAGTGTGGTGAGCTACAACCGGTATTTAAATAAGTGAGACTTGAGTTTAGACTTTTGGTCAGCTCTGGGACATACTGGTTTGTTACCAATCAGTCAGGAAGCTTCTGTGATGATTATAGATTCTATAGCTGGTCTTAGTTGAGTCTTACTTTCCCTAAATTCCGAAGTATCAATCTATGGAATTTATTATACATTAAATACCACTAAGTTGCTGTTTGTGGTTAGTTTGATTTCTTTTGGATTCAATCAGGGTTTTAGGGTGATTTTTGTTGTTACTGCTTCTGTGTGGTTTGTTTGTGGTGTTGTCCATACCAAAACAGTTCTGTTCTTTGATCTTTCTGCTATAGGTATAAATACCAAAGATGTGAGAAATTTAGAAGTACCTAGAGTGTGAAAACTTTAGACATCATGTTTCATACCTTATCATACCTTTCTTACTTCCTCTTTTGAAAGCATCTGCTTTATTACTTTTTTATGGAACCATTGGTAGTGATTTGGAGGAATTGTATTTTGTCCTTATCATCAACAATCCCCTAAGCAAAAGGTACACTATTTGTAGATCTGAAGCTTTTTGAAAAGGCTCTGGTTTACATTTCTGTGGTCTGGGATCTGTGAACATGTCAGGTTCCTGAGTTTACCATATAACAGCACAGTGACTGTGCTGCCACTGCTTTGAGATAGATGAAATAGGTTTGACAAAGTTAGGGCTTAATTTAGCAAGATTACTGCCATGTATCAGAGAATGAGGATTTAATAGTTGCTGTAACTGCACAATCTTTTTGATAAAGCTAAAATGGAATAAAGCATCATTAATTATAGAATTAAATGTATTAAATTTTTTCACCTTGAAGTGAATGCTGGGAGTATTTTACATGTTTTATGATTATAAATTCTTTGGCCTTTAAAACCGAATAAGAAGTCCTGGAGATTTTAATGGAGCATTCATATAAAACAATTTTGTGTATAGTTTCAGTGCTTCTTGCTAAATATTTTAGTATTCCTAGTGACCACGTGACATCACAAAGCAGGGAGTAATTTCAGTATTAAAAATTAAGTGCTTCAGTAGCAACTGACTGACTTGGTGAGCTATGAGAGAATGTATTTAGTTACAGTTTAATTTCATAACTGTAAATAAGCTGCTTCTTTGTTAATTTGTCTTTATTCTCTGTATCTTTATGGAACCCGTTTCTGAGTAAAGAGCAACCTTAGTGTTCTTACAGTGGTGCTAAAAGAACTTTAAGGATAACTGAAAGCTTCATTTCCAGGATGACAACACATGAGCTTTCTTCCTGTGGAGCATCTATATTTGAAGCAAGCCACTTCACCATGTAGCTTTATATACTCACCCTTAAAATGCTGATTCGTGAAAACTCCTTAGCATTTTCCTGATCATGGTTTTTTTTTTTTTTTTTTTTTTTGGAATCCTAATTATGAAAATCTTTCTAAATTTCCTAAATTCGAAGAAACAAAAAGTGGAGAAGAGCAGAAGAAATAGTAGAGGAATATGTGGTAAAGGGGATTTGTTAAAATAATGTAATGTATGCTGTGCTTTGTCTCTTTTCATGCTCTGTGTTTTTTGTAGTGGTAAAACCAGACTTTTTAGCAGAAACAGAATTTTCTTAGAGTCTTGATTGCCATTTGGTTGTGATTAACATTCAGAAGAGATTATTTCCATTGTGTGTTAAGATCAAGGATGGTATTTTTTTTTTTCCTTTGCCGGTGTCTTCAGAGGGACATGGATTAAGCAGTAAACACCAGTTCAGAATTCTGACTTGGTGGAGTTTCTGAAGTTTTGAAATTACTTCAAAGTTTTATTTTAAGCATGTGTTAGTGCTCTGATGAAACGTAATGACAGGTCTCTTTGTTTCACTTTTCTCTAAGATTCATTTTACAGAGTTACTTGTCTAGAACAGAGACAGAAAATTACTGCAATGCAGGGCACTTCAGTGTTGTAATCATGTTTTTATAAAAGTGTCAATAGAATTTTTCAGCAACAGCTGAGCAGGAAGATAATGTATTCTGAGCAATGACAGTTAAAGCCAGTGTCTTTATCTGCCGGTAGGTTTGACTGTAGAACTCAATTGTTGTCATTATGAAGATATATATAGCTGAATCTTCCTATTACCAGGAAGTGTTAACACATGTTAAATTGAAAATGGACCAGTAGAGATCACATGGGACAGTGTAGAAAAGCTAAAATTCCATAAGTATTCATGTTTATTTTTGCCAACTTAAAACATTAGATGGATATGTTTTCTGAGCAGTAGTCGGAGTTGAAAAGTTATATGACCTAATCCTCTGCTGTTCTGCCACTCTTTTTCAATGAGTTAATGATGCAAGGAAGCCCTGGACTGGAAGATCTAGTCCTCTCAGGGTTCCCCAAGCATTTTAGAGCAATTCACAGCACACAAGAAACAGCAGTGTTCTTAATGTGTGCAGCTATTTATAAATACTAGACAGTGCCTTGGAGCTAGTGGAAAGGGGATGTACACAGCTTGCATGGAATGCTTCTAAGTCAGGCCTGATTTTTTTTTTTTCATGTTTTGTGGTTGCTTTGTCTGGGAGTCAACCCTATCATCTCTGACAGTGACTGCTCGCTGTACTAGTTGTCAGCGCAGGTAGAAAAGTCTCTGCATGAAGAACTTACAGAAGCTTAAAATATCTTCACAGTGAGTAGTGCTGAAGTAGATCTCTTTTTCTTAAAATGACAGGGTGAGATTAGTTTTTGGCATTTCCTTTCACCCTTGTAATAGTAATGCTTAACAGGGACATCTTTGAACTACAATGGCCAGAAGTGATTAAACGAAATTGTGTTATGGCCTTAGGTTTAGACTAGTCAGGGAAGAACTTACTGTAATATTTAGCCTTTGGACACCATCCTCACCTACACAGGTATCCACACCATGATACTGTCAGGGGAAATAGAGGACTACTCATAATAAAGGAAATGATTGTATGCAGAAATTGCATGTTTGCCTTCAAAAGCATGAATATGATTCATTCAGTTCCATTTATCTAACTCAGCTGTTAGTTTTGGTGCCTTCCTTTGCACTAGGTGGTTGAATATCACATTAGTTTATCTTTCCTTTTGTGTATAATGTTATGCATGGTGTCCCTTTTCATTGTAGATTGTGATCTGTTGCTAGAATTTGCAGATGCACTGCTAGTCACTGATTGAAATGTGATACACTGTATTAACAAATACTAATGTGTAAATGTAATTCCTATGAAATATCTGCTTTTTTAATTGTAGCTAGGGAAAACATTGGAAAGTGGTTTTTTATGAAGTAAATAACAAAGGGATGAGTAAGGGAGAATTATTTCATTAAACATTGGTGCTGACAGATAAGTTATAAATGAAGAGGCCACAGGAAAAATTTTCTTTTTAAAGGTCCTTCAAGAGGTATTACTGGAATATTAAAGGAAAGGCAGTTTGAAGGTAGTTTGAAGTATTTCTGTAGGTAACCTGTGTTCAGATTTCACAGATTGTGGGTAGGTTGGCATATATCATTTGCTAAATGTTTAGTTATGACAAGCATAGCAGTAATATAATTCACAACAACATTATTTTGTTCTCTTTTAGAACAGTAGACTAGTTATAAACAGACCTATATTTAGTTAAAATGCAACTAAATATACTTTCAGGTTTTGTGATCTTTCAAAAACGGAAACAAGTTATGCTTATTTTAGCCATATTTTACAACATGTGGGAATGCTGCTACTCTTCACAAGTAGATAAACATTTTCCTGAAATAACAAAATACTTAAGAAGGAAATAGCAAGCATTTGTATAATCTTTGTCAGAAATAAGGCCTTGTAAAGATTTTTCTGCAGCTTATTCTGGTTTAGGGACTGGGAGATTTTTTGTTGGTTTTTGGGGGGCTTTGTTGCAGGTTTTTTTGGTGTTTTGTTGGTTGGGTTTTGTTTTTTGGTTGTACTTCTGTTTTTGCGTTTCTTTCTGCTAGGCTGTCTAGAACAGGAAATCTGATGTGTGTCTACATTTTCTTCTAAATAAGTTTAATGCAAAGAGTCTTGTAGAACTTGGGCTGGAAAAGGCATTTCAGCATATGGCAAAGAATGTTTGAAACTGCCAAGAATGCAAATGTCTGTGAATGAATTAATAAACAGTAACTTTATCTAAATATTGGTAATACAGTCTTTATGCAAGGCAAGGAAGGGGGGCTTAGTTATTACTTGAGCAGTAACCATAAAGGACATAATAGTGCTAGACATACCTGATATCATACAGCCTGCAGATGGGAATGACTACAAAGATGTCACCACCTGCTTAAAGTATTACCTCTCCCCTTCCCCGAATATGCAGTAAGGGTGAGGGTTAAACATGCTCACTTGGAACTAATGGCCATCTAAGCATGATAAATTCTGAAATGCAGATTTTAATGAAAGAATTCAACCATTAGGATTGAGTGCATTTTATGCTGGGAAAAAGTTATTTGTTTATGTATGTGTTAACATACATGAAGTATAGCATGATATATAACATAATGTATAGCATTATTTCTAGTCTGTTTCCCAGGGTACATGTTTATTTTCTTTTTTAATTATAACAAGTAAAGCAAATATGCTTATATACAGAATGCAGTATTTTATTCCCTTCTGTTCCAAGAGTTCCATCTTTCTCTGTCACTTAAATATATCAGTTAGTTATTGGAAATGATTTATCAATATTTCTGGAGCCATTCCTCAGCATGTAAAAGAAGATTTCTTCCTCTGTTGTGTTTTGCACAAGAGGCCTGGATTTTTTTTATAAGTATTTTTATACTTCTAAATACTTTTTGTAATACTTAAAGTACTTTATTTTTTATAAGTATTCCCTTGCAGGCATATTCTCATATTCTCTCTTTCTTCACTCTGAAGCTCTTGCATTTTTTTCCAGCATGAGAATGACAGGTGTGTGAATTGGCATGCTGAGGACGTTTTTCCCTCTTAAAATCTGGTCCTAATCCCTTTGTTTCCAAGGCAGCCCAAATACTAGAACTGGGAAGAGCATAGAGTAATGGGTGTAGGAAAAGTTGATGCTAACTCTTGGGAATGAGGAAATTTTTGTTGCAGATGCATACTCAGCTGGATTCCTCTGAAGAGGCTGGGAAGGCACATAGTTGGTCATTTCAGTTCTTGGCCTGAAAAACTGAGTGTATACTCTTTCAGTATTTTCAGAGGCTGATGTGTTTTGAAACCAAATTGATCTAAAAATTATTGCTGAAAAGGAAGAGAGGTGTTATGCTCCAGAGATAAGGACCTGATGGAGGCTGGGGAACTTCTGGTCTGCTTCATATTCCTGCGCCCTCTGACCTACCAGGCAATGCTGTGCCAATACAAGAAGGCTATTGACAATTTGCATTTGTGCAGCTCTGAGACATCACAAAACCCTGTGTTTTGGCACAGACTAATTGAATAAAAATCAAAATTGCTAAAATAGCTGTAATAAATACGGTTTTATTATGTTCCTATGACGTCAGGTGGGTGAGAGGGAGGGGAAAGTGGTGGCAAAGAACTCTGTTTCCTCAGCTCTGGTGTTGGTAGAAGAGAGAAGACTCTATTCAGTCAGATAGCCCTTGCCTCCATAGTTCTAATAGGATTTGTGAAAGTTTTCTTGCCTCCTCATATGTCTGGAATGCAGGGACATGAGAAGTGTAACTGGTTGTTTAAAGCATTCTGTTATTTTTTGTTTCAAAGCTGTTGTGTTTGTTTACAATTTGAAACATTTAAAATCTTGTTGAAATGTTTGACATTCTGACCAAGAAAATAATGGACCACTTAGGTGAGAAGTTTTTATTGATTATATATCGGCAGACATTCATGTGCCTAGGACCTTTGGTATTCTGCAAATGGAGCTTTTGGTTTTATCAGCAGTGGCAGCACTCAGCAGTTTTCTATGGAAGTACAAAATTGGCAAATAAATACTGATGAATTTTCATACAGATTGTGAAGCATAAAAACTTTGTTAATTTTAAGCATTTTAGTGCCCTACATTGCATGTATACTGCCGTGATGAGTGTTTTCATTTGTTTTTGAAGATGACACTGTAGAAATAAACAGTATGGTGAGGGAAGGAAGTAACAGGTCCTTCTCTGGGGTAACACTCGAGGGTAGTAGTACTGCAGTGATCGTGAGTGGTTTTAGTAGTATGGTTTTTAATTCTCCCCTGAAATAGGAGTTCGTGTTTGGCAAAGAACTACGCAGGGACATGGATTTCATAAAAATAACAAAAAAATACAGTGGTAACCCAGTGAAGCAATCTTCAGATTGCAACATATTTTCCTGATTTTCACATTGCCTAGAGAAGCTAACCTGCTTTTTCAATGAAATGGAAAAGTATTCTAAGGAGATCTGGGGGGAGGAAAGGGGAAACAACACAATCAATTTGCATTCAGCTGGTGCCTGAAACTTTCAGGCCAAAGCTCAAGCAGGATACATAGTTCAGCATGCAGGTGACAGGCTAAAAGGGAACACGTGACTGCCTGGAATGTATGTTGTCAACATTCGTGGCTGATAAGATGCAGAAAATTCAGACACGTTTACCTTCTAATCAGGAAGAATGACTGTAGCAGAATCTAGAAGCCTTTGCATGAAACCCAGGAGAAATGACAAGGCAAAAATAAGGTATATTTGTCATTTAAAATCCTTTTAAGAGGGGAAACATATTCACCTACCTGCAGGCGCTACGCTGAGGCACTAGTAAGTGGAGTGACAAAGTTTTTCTGTACTTTTTTTTTAAATAAAACCCAAAAGCCATTAGCTGACGTGGGGTGGTATGTTTTAAGAGAGGGTATGCTAAATGAGGCTAAAATGATAGTCTTAGAGCCTGTGTTTTGAATTGGGTGCAATCTGGAACTTGTGTCTCAGAAGTGATGGTACTATGGGATATGCAGTACTTTGAGATAAAGTTTGATGTATTTGTTGTTATCCATAATTAGATAACTAGTTTTCTGATAGAAAAATTTCTTAAGCTATAGAGAGTTCATGTTTAATGTCAAGAAAATCCCTATTCTGTCTTCAGCTTGTCAGCCATGTCAGGGGCTGTCATGCATAGAGAAGTGTACTATAGTAAGTGCTTCGTAATTTTTATGATTTTTTTTGTTTTAATGGACAGTGTACTAAGGCTTTTGCCAGATGGTGTGAGCTTTTCAAGAAACAGCTGCTCTCATCAAGTTAAAGACAGCATAAAAACTTCTACAACCAGCATAGAATAAGTACATTGTAAGTACAGAGCAACCCAAGCCCTCTTCAGATATGTCTTGTAGCATGATATTTTGGAAACAGCCGTTTATTTTGTCTCATCACAGTTACTGGTGATTTCAGTAAATCCTAGCATCTTGAGCAGGCTTATAGGACTAACTTTCTAAAAACTAAAAAAGTCATTGTTGTGACTTCAATTAACAACAGGTAATAAATACGTGTAGAAAGCTGAAAGTCTAGGTTTATATCCTTCCCTCTTACTTTATATTATTGTAGGTTCTAAAAACAGATCCATCAAATCAAAAATATCAAGGATAGTTGAAATAATAAAAGCCTCCATCCCTTGCAGAGACTTCTTCACATATCTGTGACTTCCACAGTTTGGCATGTGACTAGGTGACTAGGTCAGGCAGATCCCTATAAGAACTACTTTTCAGGGCACTATACAGCTTTAGGCTTTGAGTTCTTTTTATGTATCATTAGACTGGTGGGCAGCTTTGATACTGACTCTTCCAAAATGCTGTTTTACTTCACCTCAAATGCAGGAGTGAGTTTGGCTATAAGAAGCTGAATAAAATGGGGAGGTAGGTTCTGAGATTATCACAAGAATTTCAGCTGTGATTCACAAAAATAACAGCTATGGTTTGGTCTCAATTGGCATTGCCCAAGAAATAGGCCTTGTGTGCGCAACAATCAGTTGTTCAGTTTAAGGACAGACCCACTTTTAACATCTGGGGGATAAAACATTGTAAACTGGAGCTTATTGGGAAAAACTAAAACTTAATAATACCTACTGTGTGGAGGCACTAGAGGACACCACAGTAACAGGCAACGCTTTTAAAACTTCCCTTCATGCCAGAGCATTGCTTTGCATATGTATTTATCTTGGTGTGGCAAGTTTGAAAAGTTGCTGTGCTATGAGACTTCAGCTTCAGCAGGAACAAAAGTCTTCGAAGTGTATTGTAATCTTCTGTTAAGATGGAAAATTGCCTCTTTGGCAATAGCAGTATTTATGGGGCAATTAACTTATCCACAGGATCGTCCTTGAATTCCTCATCTTCTATAATGTCTTTTGAGAGGACAGGCAAGTAATTCAAAGAGCAGAACTTATTTTTAGGTTTAGTCTGATCCTGAAATAAACTGAGAAGTCTGAGTAGTGTTACGATAAAGAGGGAGTAAAACAGAGACAGGAAATAGGGGGTCTTTGGTAATGAGTTCCAGTCACTCTTGAAACAGAAAGCCAGAGAAAGCATTACTTGCAAATAGTTTCTCAGTGACAGCTTAATAATTTTTAGCTTGTTATTCAACATTAGACAGGAAAAGTATCTGCAGATATATACT
>JASSUY010052483.1:0-12577 GCA_032466535.1 Forpus xanthops | reverse complement strand
GGGAAAGCCTGGGAGAAGATTAGAGATCCTTAATAATTTTCAACACTAAGAATAAAGCTGTAGGATATCTGGTTTCACTATGCTGCTGTTTACTCAAATGTCTGCCTGATACAGATATTTCAGATTTGTATTTTCAATCTTATGAGAACTGTGTGTGTGGAGGGGAAATATCTCTATTCATGCCATGGCTGGAACTAAAAATTACTGGACATCTAAGAACTTGGAATACCCCATACTTCATGTAAGAAGAATGGTAAAATAAATTACCTGAGTACATGATTGTACAGGTTATTTCCCAGACATCAACAAGACTTCAGAGTATTCAGATGTATTTCTGGGTACAGTGCAAAGACGGTAAACAAAACTGAAGGATCAGCCACTCTAAAATCAGATTCTAAATGGCATACTACACAACAGAGAGCTTTACAGAAATAAGTTTGGTTGGTTTGTTTGTTTCCCAAAGGGTTTGCTTAAGATATATTTCACCACAAGGGTCCTTTGTAGCAACCTTTGTAGCAACACCTGGTTAAGTTCTTTCCTTGGTATTATGGACAGACCTCACCAATGCCACTGAGCCAATTATCACATACTGTTAGGTTTTCAAAGATCTGTAGGCAGATCCTGAGCTTTTAGGCAAACAGATCTTTAAAGATCACAACTGACCAGGAGATGAATCAAGGTAAATTTTCAAACAGAGAGTTTTTGTGAAGTGGTTAGCTAAACAGAATCACTATGGCTCAGTTAATTAAGTACAGCAGTTACTTGTTCTCTTTTTTCCTGGTTCTCAGACACTTGTAACTACAAAACATTAATGGAATCTCCTTATATGTCTCATGACAATCCCACTCTTTTTTTGCAGCAATTTATTAATCTAATAAAAACCTACGGACATGTGACATAGCAGACAGCAAAAAAATCTATGAAATAATGACATTTGGGAAAAAAAAAAAAAGACATTTTCTATAGTTGTCACAATTTACTTAAAATTTATATCAGTAAAAATAATTTTAAAATCTTGTTTATACCTAAGTATTTCCACAAAATCTTTAGATTTTTGCCTCCTTCTTCAGCAAAATGTAATAACCCACACAACTCCAGCCTCCACACACTTTACAAATCAAATTATATATGATATATGCTAGCCTCTCACCTACTGTTGTTCATACAAGCCAAGAGTTAAACATTTACACCTGACTGACTAGACTGTGACTAAGCATATAACTTAAAACTTTAAAGTAATAATCATCTGTTTAGTATTAAATCTTCTTCAAATTTGATATTTGTGGAATATTTGGAGAATATCCTTTTGCAATTCTGCTCATTTTATGATTAGTAAAAGCAAAGGCTTGAAAACATAAAGAAAAACAGTCCTGATACTTAACATATACAAATTTTTAAAGATAATGAATGGATTTGGAACATTTAGCATTTCTTATATAAAAAGGCATCTAACTGAAAACAAGTTAGAAGGACCAGAGCCTTAGAACTGGTGAGGTTAGCTCCCACTTCTCATTCAAATTATATCAGTGTGACTGTCAATTACTCCCTACAAAAATACAGTATGAAAAAGCTGAAGTTTAATAATCACATCATTAGGGGAAAAATAAATAAAACTAGGTCATTATGTTATGTACAGGACCTGATCAAAACCTACCTTTTTACTGATTTCAGTGGGCTTTGGATCAAGGCCATATTGATTGCAGGCAGCATGATTCAGTGATTAAGACAGCAAACTTAGGTTTCATTCTTAGCCTGGTCATTCACTGTGTTCTGAGTCTGGGGAAAGTTAATCACTTCCTACATCTTACTTTTTCCACCTATATAATGGGAATAATGCTAATTCCTTTTATCAGTAAAGGGAACCAATATAATGAGACAAAAGGAGGTACACAAGACCTACATATTCAGCTTAGCTAAGTGTGAAACAAAACCCCTTATTTTTAACTTTAAATAAAATTTCCTGAAGCAGTAGGAACCTCAGCTGATAATTTACAATCCAGTTTATGTGGTAATCTTAGCTCTAAAATACATGTATGCACACATGCATTTGTGCATGAGAGTAAGAGAGATTGAGAGACAGAAGACACTGTTGCTCCGTAACTGGCACTTCATGAGATGATACTTGATTTTTTCTAATAAAGAAAAAGTAGCTGTCAGTTAAACTGCCATTTCTGTCACACTTTTTAATAATGCTGCTCCTGTAATTATACTGTGGTTCTTTATAGTTACACAGTAAAAGCTTGCTTAGTTTTAGCATGGAAAACAATTTATGAAATTATAGAAACAGACTGAACACAGCAGTTCATTTGTTGAGGCAATTATCCAGATCCTTGTCAAAAAAGAGAAAGAGTAAAGACTGTGATGTGCAAAAAATGTTTCTAATTCTGCGCTATAATACATACAATATGTCTGTGGTTGTGCTGGATTATGTTAATAAACTGCAGTCGAAATGTATTTGTCACAACACAAAGGAAGGGTGCTATCAATTGTCTTGCCAGATATTTTAAATTAGTCACCAAAACGTCTAGCCAGGGTTTCCTCTATGACCCTCAGATGAAGGGAGAGGCTTATTGGACAGTTTTTTTTTCCTGTGGGATTAGATAGATTCTTCTAATGCTCAAGTATTTTGAATAATCTGGAAAATAACTGTAAAGTCAACTGTGGCACAATTGCATTTTTTAACAGACATGTACAATTCAACCCTGAACAAAAATCCAGTGTTGTTTTTGGCTGGTTATCACTCAGAAAAAAGTTTCCCTAATATTTCTTAGCAAAAATGGATAGAGGATTTATTCCTCCTTTTGGGAAGAGCAAAGAGCATAAAGAGTAAGACACTGCTCAGTCAAAAGAGCAAACAAATAAATGGCAAAAATCTAAGCACAAAGTAAAAAAAAAAAAAAAAAAAATCAACTTTAAAAAGGGAAAGAAAGAAAAACAGAGATTAATATTGAAAACAAAACACAGACTTATTTGATATCCTATGCAGACTCAGAAAGAAATCTTAGTGTTTTTAAAGGTGCTGTAAAAGCAAGTTGGAAAGTGAGCATCTTAAAGAAAGATGGCACTCAAAAAACATATTTAACTACTTTCATTGCTGAAATTCATTACTTTTCATAATTTCAATCTGTCCTTTCTTGCTGATCACTTGTCATTTATTCTACCACATAGTGATTTATAACATGTAATTTTTTTTTCCACTATTTCTGAAAGAGAAAAATGCAAACTTTATATTACATAAACTGAAAATGCAACAACCAGTTTATTTTCTTCAGTTGGACACTTCATACTTCAGCAGCAGATACTGCTGTAGACTTTGCGACAAACTGTTTTGCTGGACAAAAACAGGGAAAAGAGAAGATCTAGATGCAGGAGACAAATGGCACCTAAACACAGTTCCTGAACTGTGAGCATGCTACAGAAGTTTCATGTATTAAAATGTGGATGAAGTTTCTTCCTTCCCCACGTCCCCCAACATCTGGAGATAGTTTGATGGAGCAATTTAAACCAAACACTCTCTTTGCTTGACTAGCTCTTTTCTTTCGCAAATAAACAATTAATGAAATGGGCAACTAATTTCCAAAGTGTTCATATTCATTAGACTGTTTCCTGAAATTAAGTAGCTGTTCCATGATGCAGTGCCTGCATAAATGGTACTGCTATTCTTTTTCCAAATGTAAAAGTGCTTTTTAGATTATCTGTTTGTGTTTAATCTATCTATCAAGAACAGCTAAAACAAAAATATTCCCCACTTTAAAAGCATAAATATATTTTCATAATAAAATAAGGGAAGGATAAATAAAGAACTATTCCACCTGAATCACCTGAAGTCACTGTATGGACCACACACTTCATCATGGGGCAAAACCTGGGTTCCATTATTTTATGATTGCATCTCTGAAATAGAGATTAAATTATCTAAAGTTATGACTGCCTCTAATATATTTTTCTTTGGAACAGGGTAGAAAATACTGTGCAGAGGTCTGAGCTAAAACAATTACATAGTATGACTGATTTCAGTAATCAGCTGGGAAGCTTAAGTGTCTGCTAAATATCAGCTACTTAACTACACTTACAAGTCTTGGTTACCATTCCTGACAAAAAGCTCATCCTTACAAATGCTCTTTACACTCAGCTTGTTTTTTATGCATTGCCCAATGCCAGGAAAGGAAAGTTCCTTGAAAAATTTTTTCAGCTGGTCCTCCATTCTCCGGAATTTTTCCTTTGTATCTCCTTACAGTACAGCTCTGTTTCAGCTGTACAAGTACTCAAAGAACAAACTTTTCCATTCTGTAAAGGGAAATGGAGTGTTACAGAGCTCCATCTCACACTCACTGGGGAAAAAGGCTGTAGTACTTACAACATTGCCACCACCTCTTGTTTTGACACCTTTGCTTTCTCAGCATTTACTGTTCTAGTAAAAGCTACGGAAGAAGAAATATTCCCCAACTTTTGCCAGGACGTAAACAGAAGTCGCTGAGCAATAAGCTTAATTTCCCTCTGCCACTCAGCTCAAGGGGCAGTGGCTGTGGAAGAGAGTTGTTGGGATAGGCAGCTGGTAGGAGAAGCATCTGAACCTCTACACTGCTCATCCTTTACAACAGGTTGCTCCATTCCAAGTAGTCTGCAGAACAGTTGAGGTGCAGCATGAGTCAAGTGGGAATAAAGACTACTGAAAAATACTTACATAGCACAGTACATTTATTTAGTGTTTTACAAACTGTAGCCCTGATACTAAAACATTCACCTCCTGGTATAACACTGCACTGAGTAAATTCTGTCACTAATATTTTTCTTATCATTTCACATACACATAAGGTTAAGATAAAGGCCACTTTTGCACATGTCACCAAAGTACCTAGCCAAGTGATGCACCCTCTGTACCAGATAAGACATTGGCTTCAACTCATACTGTTATACAAATACACAATTCCACACCCCTTAAATAAATGCTAACTTTTAAAAATGTATAAACTGAAAGGGGATGTCTGTCTGTCAAACTCTCACATAACTGAGAGTGCTGAGGTATGCATGGCGGGGGGAGAAGGAAGTGATCTGGATCCATCAGCAGTCTCAGTCAAGTGAACAAACAATGCTGAGAATTGGAGAATGCAACTCTACACATGAAGGGAACTAGCAAAGTACTTCAGGCCACTCTCTTTTTGAATAAGATCATTCACACACAGCTTTATCATGGTTTAACTAAATCACTTAGCAAAGCAAATTCAGATGGTTTTTGTCCCTGTACCAAGTTCCAGACTTCTGAAAAGCAACCAGACAGAAATCTGAAATGTGTCAACCAATTTATTTTGCTGGAGGCTTCAGAAAGTATCATACCTGACACAGTCCACCATTTTTACATTGGGTAAGTCACTTCCCTTGTCCTTTGCCTGAATTTCACATCTGGAGATAAAAGCCATAAAACTGTTCCTATAGTGCTTCAAAACTGATAGCTGTAAAGCACTGTGTACAAGCTGAGTATTATATTTGCTCTCAAGACTTAAAACTAATCCAAGTAGCAGGTAAAATATATACTGTTATGTGGTGCAGTATAATCAGAGAACAGAGGTCTGAAAGTTTAAGTAGTAATGATCAGAGGATTCCCCAGTCTTTCCTTGAGGTTCACTTTGACCTCTGGCCCTTTCAGGCAAAGCGCAGACCATGTTGCTTCATTCATTCAGGAGAAAAATTTCCTAAGACAGAAATTAAAAGACCACAAATCATAAATGACAGGAAATAGAGTTTGCAGGCAGACACCAATGAGTACAAACAGAGCATCCAAGTGAAAGAAGCAGACTGTAAAGGCATTTGGTGGGAAAGTGCATGGATATGCACTTTATATATGCACTTTCATATTTTGATTCACAAGGGCAAAGTAGTTCTGGTTTTCATATGTGAAAATACTTTTTCCATGTCCTCTCTTTTTCTATCTCTGCATTGCAATCATATTTTAGGTGACCCTCAAGCATCAAAATACAAGTGTTATCACAGTATTTTCTGTTATAGATCAAGTCTTCCACTAGTGAAACTCAGCTCTGTAGCTGAAGTGCATAACTAAGGGAAACATAAACAGTAAGTCTGATCAGTAGGTCTAGTTCAAAAATACTGGGCAAAAAAATTCAAAACTCCATGTAAAAAATGAATAAAACAAAATCTCATACATGACTGCTGTTGTTTTGCAGGCTATGTTTGGTTTTAAACACAATTCCCAAGAAATATAAACCAAATTAAAATAGGTTAAAAAAATTTCATACACATCCCTAAATTCTAAATTTAACACGACTAAATCTTCACAGTCATACACACACGTCATTTGAACATAAGGTATGAAAAACTTCCATCGAGGCATAAGAAATTTAAGTGCATGTAAAAGAAATTAAATGACATCTTGAAATTAGCAATCAAAAATAAAAACTGAATTTTCAAATTTACAATGTAAAAGTAAATTTTCAAACTGCTGTCATAGAAACAACTTCACAGTAACAGGCTTATCAAGATTTAAAGTATTCTGATAATGTATTCACATTTTGCCAAAGAAGTGGTAAATGCTTCAACCTTGGCAGTGTTCAAAGCCAGGCTGGACAGGGCCTTGGGCAACATGGTCTAGTGCGAGGTGTCCCTGCCCATAGCAGGGGGCTGAAACTAGAAGATCTTAAGGTCTTTTCCAAACCAAACTAATCTACGATTCTCTGATTTTCATTGGAAACACAATCTCTCTTCTGACAGTGTGCCTTCTAACTGAAAATATTGTATACAGGTGGAAAAGAGCCTGTGTACATATTATCCTCATAGCTAAGAAAAAGGAAATTTTCACAGCTACATAGGTGATCACTGAAATCTTTTACCAAAGACAGAACTATATAAAACAGAATAGTTTTCATGTAAGACAGTGCAGAAATTATTCTTCTTACCCATTTTCATCACTATTTGCATTGAATCTGATCTAAATAGTATAAGTATGAAGAGTATTAGTATCTGAGTTAGCCTTTCAGGGATAATATAAAACATGCTGCTAAGAAGAGTGGCAGAAGGGACAAAGTAAAATTCCAAAACATAAAACTGTCAGGAGGTAAGCTTAACTGACAAGATGGATAAAAGCTCACATTATTACTTTATGTTACACAACCAAAGACAAAATTTAAAGAGAAAATTAATGAAGTATGCTAAATCCCTTCATTGGCTACAAATATAAAAATCTTAACAAGTATCTTTGTGCCAACATCAGCCACTCATTTACAAGAAGAAAAGGTTACAAGCAGAAAACCTTTCAGATAGTGAATTCTCCCTATTTGCTTCGTGAGAAGCAGTAAACAGTGAATCCAATTCAGAAACAGTACACATGAAGGAAACAATAGCATTCCATTTCTGTATAAACTCAAATGCTTTTGTCCACAACCTAAAGCTAATGACATCCTCAGAGTTGTTGTGTTAGACCTTGCAAAATTCTTCACTTTATGACATTGTTATTTTAGTTCAAAGAACTTTTCTCCCAAATGTTTATAGCACCATGCCAGTTACTTCAGCTGAGCTGACACAATGAATTTAAAATGGTCTAATACTTTTGACTTACCAACAGATTAGCACACGATTAGCTAGAGTAAAAGGATTATTATTACTGCTGTTATAAGATATTAACACTTTTGGTAATGGATTCTAGGGATGCTATATACTTTTCACATTGACAAAGCAGGATAAAGAGCAAGTTTTATTAGTTTTAGTTATCCACAAATGATCTTGCAATAAAGTAACAAAATCCTCTTTAATTTTACTTTATTTTTTTCATTTGAATCTTCACCCTTATTTCCATGTGGTTCATACAAGCTGATTACAGAAATAGCTGAACAATTGCAGCATTCAGTCTCCCTTAAAACAGCCAGTTAATGAACAACCTCAGCTCTTGCATGCACACATGCACACATGAAAGCCAACACAGAGGCTTTAGGATGAACAACAAGATTCACATCTGGAGTGCAGCATTAATACACTTAGCAAGACAGAGTTATACTCATTGAAGCATGACACCAGCTCTGTGAAGAGCAGTTGTATTTGTAGGAGCATAGGGAAGGGAGAAGAAAAAGAGAGAGAAAACACCAGCATTAGAGGGAAGGAAGGATTCAGGGGACAGCTGAAGTGTGAAGTGATCCAGCAGCTTTTTGATACGGTTTAGACTTCGCTCTGGGAATGCAACAAAACAACAGCTACAAACTTAACCCCTTGACACTGGCAAGACTGTCAGCTTAAATTCTAAGCACCCATGCACTGAAACACAAACTCCTGTTGCCAACAGGTTAATGGGTGGGAAGCTTTTACCTCTCCTGCCAAAGGTGGTATGTTCTTCTGGCTGTATTTCTGCTTCATGTACATGTTCTCTCCTGTATGCATTAATCAGTCACTGCACTTCTTTGTTCACTTTTTAAATTCAAGATGAATTTTATTATGCTTAAATCCATATGGCTAAAAACCATACAGATAGTATGAAAAGAATATAACACAACATCACATGAATTAAACGCTAGGATTTTCTCAGAGTTTCATAGTTGTGCTGTCAATTACATAAAGGTCATAAATTATGATCAATTGTCAGCTCTAAGAAATCATAAATAATCAAGAAAATCATCTCTGTTATGAACGTACTAACACAAGAATGTATTTGGAAAAAAACTGCATTCCTTAGTTTTCAAATTGTTGTAGTTTCAAGTTTTGTGTAAAGTAGCATGAAAGAGAAAAGAAAGACAATGATGGATCTCAATTTTTAAGTAATTTGTTAATTTTGGGATATAGATCATGGTGAAGCACTGCTGGTCAGGATTGTCACAAAGTTAAAAAGATATGACACATTTTTCTGCAAATAAAAACCTACCTTTTTTCCTGTGTGCAAATAGAGGTAACAAAAAAAAGGAGTTACAAGGTGAGATAAAAACTACTACAAGATGGGGGAATTCTGCTTTGCCTCCACAGCATTATCTGGTTTCCCTGTTGTCATTCAGCCAGGGAAAAAAGCACTTCCAGAAAGCTCACCAAAGATCAAACTGTGTCTGGTGACAGCAGTGTCCAAGCTATAAGTAATGTTCAAAGGATTCAAAAATGCCTGTGACTGATCATTCCCTTTCTCTTGCCATCACCTGCTGATTTTGTCCAGGTGTTTTATGGCTATCTTGAGGCTCTGAAGAACAGACAGAAAGAAGACTTTGCCAATTTCTTTTGTCTGGGATTGTGAATTCCTTACACAGATGGCGGACAGCCACAGGCTGGCCAAATCCAGGCACAATCGCCTTCACCTCAGAGGGAAAGCATGAGAGTGTTATTATCTTCTCCCAAAGTACTGTCCGTAATATATCTGTGGTTAAGGATTAGGACAAGATGCCTTTTCTTAATGAAAAAGAGGTTCCCTGACACACCCCTCAATCCTTCCTACCCCCTTCCCACTTTCCCCTCTACCCCCCAAACAATATGGAAACAAATAAATAAACTAAGACTTTGGATTTTATTAAGAAATGAAACATTCTAAGCAATTCAAGATGTTTGTTTAAGAAGATAATCTTGTGTTAACACGGTTTTGTACTACGTTTACAGTCTCTCGAGTATTCTAAACAAATCCTGCTAGATCTTACTTACTAAGCAAACTGAGACATTTCTGGCAGCAATTTTTAAAGATGGGCACCAGACATGAGCCTTCTCACCCTTATTCTCCTACCCTGTTTGCTTATAAGAAAGCCCATTACCTATGCAAATTACTGCTAAATGTGCAGTTACTTAATTGTGCAATACCTATTTACATTGTACATGCATGTACATTTCTCCTGCAGCTATGCAAGTACAATTTGGAAACTGGTTATTTAAAGTAAGGCTGCTGCACTCCCAATTCTGACCTCTGGAAGTGTGACTACATACCAGGGACTGGAGAGTTTGAAATAGAATATTTGTGCAACGCTCAAGCACCTGACAAAGCAAATTTTACAGAAAATGTGTGACTTCTTCCAGTTCTCAAAACTGGATGGGCTTGGAAAAAGTATATTTATTTTATTGGCATTTCATTCTAAAGAAGCCAGATACAACTCTTGTATAACAAACTTTTCCTGGACAGACTGTGCCTTCTCATACTCTCAGAAAAAATATTATGTATGCAAGATAGATATACTCCTTTAGGAATTTTTAAAATGGGTACTAGAAAATAAGTAGGTATCTAAGACTCAAATTAAAGACAGACTTCTGGAAGCTCAGAGCGACACCTATCCCATATGCTATTTCAGTTTTGCTTATAGGTGATGTGAATGAACTCTAAACTCATCAGAAGATGTAAGGCAATGTTCTTTTAGATCCTCAAGACATAGTCTTGCCCCTCACCCCTCACCCCTAGGGGATAGATGTTAACATATACATAGGGCGAGCAGAGTAATGGAGCTGATTTCTGCCATGCAGGTCTGAGAGCACAATCATGTTCTCCTCTAAATTATTTATTTTAATGCTAAAGGATGTACCATTTTCATCTTTTTTTGAAAAGTATACTCAGCAGTTACAAAATCTAGCATCATAAATGTTAGAGAAGGAAAGTACCGTTATATCACCCTCCCTATCTCCCGCCAAAGTGGGCTAGTTCCCTACTGTGTATTTTCTAGCCTTATACAAAATGGCTGCAATAATAACCTGATGATGTTTTAAATGCACTAAATTACATTAACACTTAAAATAAAAAAAAAAAAAGTCTGTGATCATAAAGAGAAAGAACATGGAAGAGATGAACAGGTAAGCTCAGAACTACAAACCAACACAGGTAGCAACAATAAAGCTTCTGTACACCATTCAGTCTACTCACATGTCATAACCCTGACCTAACAAGGTCAACTTCATGGTTGAAAAAGTAGCTTAGCCTCCATGGCTCATTTCATCCTTAAGCCTCCTACTGTGATTACTGACAATTTAGCCAATGTATTTATTTGTTTTTATTTCCTTACTGTACCCAAATACAGAGATAAAGCCATGTAATATACTGGTCATATCCTTAGAAGGACTGCAGTGGATGTGCAGTCACAAACATCACCCAAAAGTCTTTATGCTGCTTTTTTTCCACAAAGGTGCTGAAAGCTTCTTCGTGGCTTCCCATGATTGCACAAGCATCCAAATGTAACTACTCCGATGCCCCATTCAAAATCCTGCTACTTTCAACTTTAGCCCATTACCCCTCTCATCTTCCCTGATAGAATGACCAGAAGGATAGCCAGCCCAGGGTTTGGCAGGCTAATGAAATTTAGTGAGTTCCATGGATGAGGCTGTCTCACTGTAAACTGAAATCCCATCAACTCCAGCACCTCTGCCAAGCATTTAATCCATAAAACCCTACACAACACAGCTGTGTTTCAGAGGGACAGAGGAGGGAAGAGGGAGGATTTTTCGTTTATTTTAGGAGATTTTTTTTTTCCCTTTTCAGTTTGGTTTTGTTTTGTTTTTAAGGCATGTGTCTGTCTACTCCACAATGTCTTGAAACATTAAAAAGGCTTATCAGTAATGGTGGTGATGATAATGTCACATATGAGTAAGTAACATAAAAGAAGTGACCATGGACAAATTGTTCCTAGGTGAAGGAAAACTGGATGCAAGTGTAGGTGATGGAACTCGCTTAAACTTGGCAGGATGGCCGCCCAATACAAGAAGCTGAAGCCAGAACAGAAAGACCAAAGAATGGAAGAAGAGAAAAAAATGTGTCTACTGGGAACTGAACTGATAATGCCATGCTGCCCTTGGGTATTAACAGCAGTCCAATGATGGCCTGGATCGGATTCAAACTGGTGACCTAAAGCAGAAAGACTGAGTATCTAACTAGTAATCCTCCTGATCCAGGGTAATTAAGTACTTTTAATTACAAAGTTAAAAACTACAGTCCAGGGGAAACTTCACTGGAAGGTAGCATGCTAGATGCTAGATACTAAAAAAAAAATTAAAAGCTTACGAAAACCCATGCAGTTTCTTCCACCAAATGATAATACTCCTATGTTAACTTTATCAAGACTGAAAACTGGGTGGGGGGAGGAGGGATGGGGACATATGTGACAGATGGACACAGGACACCAAAATCAAAATGCAGAATTAAACAACATTTCTTACAATTCTTGAATAATTTTTCCCCCCTCTAGTTGGATACTGATTAATGCATGAAATTTCTTTAGTCCCATTTCATGATTCATTTTTTCATTACCTTATTGGACTTTCAAGATTAAAACTTAACAGGACCCACAGAAAGAAACAGGAGAGAAAAAAACCAACCTGTTTGACTAGGCTCAGCATAAGCCATGGGATGTCATTATGTGCATTTAAAACATAACAAAAATGTACATTGTCAATCCTCATTTTAATGGGTTCATAACTCACCCTCATCAGTTGAAGGTACTTAGAGTGAAAGTATAGCATATAAAATAAAATTGGCTACTTGTCCAAAATGACAGAGTTGTACTATTACGGATAACAGCAAGATAAGATGGCATGCACTTTTTCTTGAGAAAGCATTAAGCTCCTGGCTGACTAGTAAATGGCAGAAGAAAGCATGGTATGTTTTCTGTGTAGATAACACGTATTGGGTATTATACTG
>JASSUY010052482.1:0-11282 GCA_032466535.1 Forpus xanthops | reverse complement strand
TGCCAGGCACAGAGGTGAGGCTGACTGGTCTGTAGTTCCCCGGCTCATCCATTTTCCCCTTCTTGAAAATGGGGGTTGTATTTTGCTTTTTCCAGTTATTGAGAACTTCACCTGACTGCCATGATTTTTCAAATATGATGGACAGTGTTTTAGCGACTTCATTTGCCAGCTCCTTCAGGACCCATGGATGGGTTTCATCAGGTCCCATGGTCTTGTGTACATTCAGATTCCTAAGATAGTCTCGAACCATATCCTCTCCTACAGTGGGTCTGAGGTCTTCATTCTTACTGTCCCTGCATCTGCCTTCTAACTTGGGTGGTGTGGTCAGAGCATTTGCTGGTGTAGACTGAGGCAAAGAAGTCATTAAGAACCTCAGCCTCCTCCAAATCCAGGGTAGCCAGTTCTCCCGATAGCTTCCAGAGAGGGCTCACTTTGTCCCTAGTCAGTCTTTTATTTGCAATGTACCTACAGAATCCTCTTCCCAGGTCACCTGCCCTTGTTTCCACCTTTTATAAGCCTCTTTTCTCCTTTGAATTTTCTTCAGTGCTTCTTATCCATCCAAAGAGGTCTCCTGGCCCTCTTGCAGCACTTTCTTCTAGTAGGGATGCATCGCTCCTGAGCTTGCAGCAGGTGATCCTTGAATATCAACCAAGAGTCTTGAGCCCCCCTGCCCTCTAGAGCTATATCCCATGGAATCTTACTGGGCAGGTTTCTGAAGAGGTCATTAAAGATTCTCTTCTCCCAGAAACAACTCCAGAGCAGCAAATCAAAGCTCTTAAAGAGACCAATCTTTAACAACTGCCAGTAATTTCAGATTTGAATTTACAGCTATTTCTGTATCTTAGCTTTCCATGATCCTGACTCAGGGCTTCCCCAAGGACTTCCTACATTTTTAAATCTTATTTTTTCAAATCCCTTTACAACTAAGTCCTTTCCTAACTCCTCAGCAGAAGTTCCTGAATCACTCAGTTGCCTTTTGTAAATCTAAGGATGTGCTGAATTATTCAGCTGATAGAGATGCTCTCTCTGCTACCATGGGTTTTCACAAATGGAAGAGGACTAACACCTTCTTTATTTGTTACAGTTTTGACCTAAACTGCCTTGGACATCAGCTCAGCAGTTATCTATTCTCATCCCCAAATTTTCTATAGGCACCAAGGAAAACCATAGGAAGCTTGAACAGTAAAAGAGAAGGTAAAAAGAAGATTTGTACACAAAAAGCAGCAACTTAAAATTACTATTCTTGACCAAAATACTGTAGGCATAAGAATTAAATTTCCTTCACAGGGTCAATAGACTTGTATATAACATTAAAACAAAAATTTCAAAGACCAGCTCAATACTAAGTTCCTACTCTTGTCACTCAGCTTCTATTGATTTCTATTTAATAACTCTCATTTTATATTTACATATAAGAACTTCTTCTCAACTGAACTTGTGGTACAAATTTACTACTTAATTGCTACAATAAATGGTAAATGAAATACTTCTTCAGCAGATGTTTTCAAGAACTCAGAATTTTCTGGAATTAGTAAATATCTTCAGCAATGAGGCTTATGATACTTCCCAAAAATCAAAATATCTTGCTTCACAGTATTTTTAAGACCATTTTTCCTAACTACATGAAAGTTCAGCCATGCAAAATAGTTGCATTTAGAAATACGACTAATTGTATTGCTCCCCTCTATGTACGCTTACAGAGAATATTACACAACAGTTAAGACTAGAATAATAATGTTTAAGCAGCTATTTTTCTCCAGATTTTATTCCCATACTTGTTTGCTCTGATGAATGTTCCTTCCTTGCCTTCTCCCTTCCTCAAGAAAAAAATGAAAGACAGTCATTTCACTGTTCATGAACACTTCCAAGAAACACCACTCTCTTCATAGTGTAAAGTTATGGTTTGACTGTCTATGTATAGCTACATAATATAGCTACTATTAATGATGCCCTAAAACACGTCACAGAAGTGCTAATCCCACTGCTGGCAAACACAGGCAGAAAAAGATAATCCACACAAAAAGTAGAAATTTAAGCATGACCCTCAAAATTTGGTATACAGTGTAAAAATACTAAGAAAGTAATCTAGCTGATAGATAAAATCTCCCGCTGGGACAAGCAAAAAAGTGATAAAAGTGGTGTTTAATTATAATTTATTATCTACTATTAACCTATTTTACAAAACAATTAATTTTAATGTGATATTGTGTAATACAAAACTACAATGCCTTTTAATGTATAATATGCTCCTATGAAGACAAAAAACATTCTTGTTGCTAATCTGTTTTCTAGCATGTGTTTTTTTATATACCCATACAGACTTTTGATATTTTCAGGAAATAAGCATCTCCTAATAATATACTCAATTCTACCTCTGTGCTAGAAGTAACCTTCTTACTATAATTTAAATAAGCTGGGATTGACAGTACTGTCACTTAGGAATTTTACTATGGAAATTTAAAATAAAAGTTGAGTTAGTTGCTATTTGTAATTTTTCAGCTCCTGAGATTCTTTTCTTTTACTATTGCTATTATTAATGATATGTACATTCACAATTCAATATGGAAAAAGTGCACATCATGAAAAATTATAAGCAGTAAAAGAATTGATTACCTTAAACTTTAAGTTTACTTGCAATCTTGATTTTTATATCTTCATATAGAGTGGCTCCAGGTCGCAGTAGAATGAGAATTGCCTGTGTCCCTATGAATGTCCAGAGCAAAGAGGTTAGTCTGTGATATATTGGTCTCTCTAATCTCTTCATATCCTCCCTGGCGCAACTGAGTATTTTCTGTAGCTCTTAATACAGAACACAGATTGCAAAATCAGTGATTCCAACTCAGTGTAGCAAGGAGAGTAATTTGATTTTACATACTGTTTTATAACATAACCATCTTATATAAGGTCTAGCCTATTCAAGATATATTTTACATAGGAAAACATTATTTTCAGGCCAGGAATATGCCAATACTTTACTTCTGTTTGTGTCCTTGAATATTTCATTACATAATGTTTTTTTAAAAATCCTTTTTAATTTCAGAATACTATCAGTAATAAAATTAATGCAGTTATAGGCAGCATGTGAACAAAAAAGATTTAGAATGTAGCTAACATTTAGAACACTGGCCCTGATCCAAAACCCTTTTGCCAGGTGCTCTGCTCTCACACATACATACACATCTCCGGAAAGCTGCTAGAGCAGACTTACCTTCCCTGTCCGAGCTGCTGTCTAACACATTCTTACAACTGATAGCATATACTGATAGCTGTTAACAGTTTTATATATATATCTCACATATATATATATACACACAATTATATATTTATTATATATACACCGTTATATATATGTAGCATAACTGATAACTATTCCTTCTGCTAACTAAGGGAAGGAGCTGTGGGTAGATTTGGGATTTCTCAGCAATGTATTTGTGTGGACTGGTGTTATCACTGCCTTCTATATAAAGAAGTTTTAGCAGTTCTACAACTAAAATATGTTTGTTTTCTTCACAATAACTGCCCCTAATTATTTGCCAATTTCTGCAAAATCTTAAAACCAGGGAGAAAGCTTTTCAATATTTAGTCTAATATTTTTTATTCACTTTGTGCATTTCTCCTTCAATTCTTAGTTAGTAGAATTGAAAAGAACAAACCCAAACCATAGTTGGAATGATTTGACATAGCGTGATTGCTTCTGATAGACCAAAGCAGATTACATCATGAGGATTATAGATTAAGATTACTGTGCTGATTGTGCAAACGCCTACAAGGAGTTCAGACTTATCTTTTTCCTTTACTGTAACTTCAACATTTGAGTGAATTTATTCAGTGTGTTTTCACGCGCATAATTTAGCCTGTGCATTTGTTTTGTCACATTTCATGGGGAATGAAACACAGTGGGACAGTTGGTTTTTTGTTTCTACCAACTGCTCTCATACAAACCCAAACTAGGCATTACACATTCTAGATGGCTCTTCAGGCACTTTCATAGACAGAAAACGACATACTGCTGGAATGGTAGTCCCCAAGGTGAGATTCAAATGAGGTGGTTACTGTTTCCACTGTGCACAAAACTGTCTGCATGACCAGTACTTAATCCTTTAGAGACAGATTTGTTATTGCTGAAATGTATTTAAAGTCTGACCATACTTTAGATTATGCTCACATATACCCATAATTATATGCACCTACAGACAACAAAAACTCACACTACACACATGTGAAAGTAATTTACCCATTAATATATAGAAAGCAATGAAGCATTTTGAAAATTACTATGAAAAGCCTCAGTATTTTCCCTGATCACATAATCACATGGTTGAAGCTTGTCTTGGTCAACTACAATGTAAAGGTACATACTTTTGTTTTGCTTTAACTCAGATAGTGACTTTTCAATGCTTTTCACAGCCACATGCAAAGCAAATAATGTTAAAACTTATGTATATTGCACAAGGGAGACATCCTTGACTGAAACTATTCACTTCGGATTGGAAAGCTGAAACTTTAGGTGACATGTTTTTGTCTCAATGCTCTGCTGACCAGTTTCTGAAGTTTATATTGAAACTAGTAATTTTGAATTGGTTTTCAGGATCTGCTATTTGCTGTCTCTGGATTTTGTCAGTGTTTCCATGCAATTTGCTGGACTCAGGATCAGTAGTATAACTCAACGCAAGGGACACAGCTGCCACACTAACATGTTCAGATTCACTTTTGCTAGCTATCAAGTTTTTCACACTTCGCAGAGTCAAAGCAATTTTCTTTGTCTGTATCTTCATTACAGCGGCTGTAACAGACCACTAAGACAAAATCTGCAAACTGAAATCAAGAACAGCAAAATTAATTTTTTGTCTTCAGCTTTTTATTAAGTTTTGTTTAAAAGCTTTGTTTCCCATGTGCTTCTATTATATATGCACAGTAGAAATGTGCTTTTCGGAAACAATGTTAAATTTGCAAATACAACATATCCAGTACCTTCAATGTCCTGAAGACCTTGTGCAAGCACAAGCAGATTAGAATCTCCATTCCATAGAATCTATATTCTGTGGAATGTGTCCAAGAAATTTAACTTCAAAATAATACATCAGTCCATTAAAATATGAGAGAGCAAGTCCAAGCAGAAAATACCGAATTATCTATCAAGTTTATTGTGACACTTGAGTAAATCATATGCATAGCTGTATATTCACAGTACACTTTTCAGGCCACACCCATGGAATTGTTCAAGGCCAGGCTGGATGGGACTTTGTGGGAGGCGCTCCTGCCTATGGCAGGGGGGTTGGAACTAGATAGTCTATAAGGTCCTCTTCAACCCAAACCACTCTATGATTCTATGATTCTATGACTCTATGATCATTTCCACCAATTCTAAAAGGTCAATTTCTTCCCCAGCACCTCATTGACCCTTATTTTCCTTACATAATTTTTTAAAGGAATTGCTTGAATTCCTATTAATGTCCTACACATTTGTACCAGATGCCTGTACCCAGGTCTGACAGTGGGGGCTGAAGGCACCTCTGTGAGGAGATGTCATGGCTGCCCCATACCAGACACCATGGTTGTGCCTGGGGAAAAATGAGCTTAAGAAAGGGTAGAAAATGACACACAGACAGAGAAGTGAACAGAAACATCAGAGGGAACACCAAGAAAGGAGATGCTCCTAGCATCAGAGTGGATATACCTGGCAGTCCACGGAGAGGGCCACACAAGAGCAGAAATCCACAATGCAGTCCTAATATCTGTAATGAAAACAGACATGAAAACCTTTAAAGTATCTACCCTCTGAATACAAGATTTCTGACATTGGTAGGCCTGTAAGCAGAAGTTTAGTGTATGCAAATATTATTCCATGCTATCTTCAACATTTGTCCTAACCTTTCTGCAAAATAACCTGTCTGGACACAAATGGAAAGAGGTTAAAGGCAAATGTTACATTTCAGCCTCCACATTTTAAAAACATCCCTTCAAATCCGAGATTACTATTGCTTCACCTTTACAAGAAACAGTGATTACTTTGCTTTCTCCTTGTACTTCAACTAAAGGAAATTACAGTAGCCAACTTCGCTTTCATCTCCTGTACGCTCCTTCATATGACATTTTCCTATTCTTGTGCGCTGGAATGATCTTGTGTCTTGTGAGGAAGTGTTTTTTCATAACAGGTAGGGGGTCACTTGGCAGAAATAGCCTTCTAGAATCAGCTTCCATATTTTAGCTTTGGCTTTGATGTTGATGAAACTGTTGGATTACTTCTGCAGAAACTGCATAAAGCAGGCATAAAGTCTGTTTTGCAGGTCTCTGAGTAACAGATGCTATTGTTTTTTTTAGCTACTTGCATAAAACCAAAATAAATATCACTTTCCACTAATGAGTAGTTCTCCTGAACAATATACCTTTTCCATGATGTTATAAATAACTTATTTTTTTTATTTTTTTAATCAATATTCGTTGATAATCTCTTTCAAAGATATCTTAGCTAAGAATGTAGCTGTAACATTTAAAGTGTGGTACCTCCTTGCCAAATTATGAAGTGATAAAGCTGTTTGAAATGTTTTGGAATTCCAAAGATCAGAACACGTAAAATAAAATTTTACACTTCGAATGTTTAAAGTATTATATCTTTTCAGCATAAATGCCAATTTTCCATTTTTATTCTTTGTTCAGCATGACTTAGTCACAACAATTCATTGAAGCTAGAAAGCACAGTGAACGAAATTATTATCCTAGACCTCAAAGCAGCCTTCCAATATCTGAAGGGATGCTGGCAAGGGACTCTTCATGATGGACTGTAGTGAGAGGACAAGGGATAACGGGTTCAAACTTACACAGGGGATGTTTAGATTGGATATGAGGAAGAAATTCTTTACAAATTCTTTACTGTAAGGGTGGTGAGGCACTGGAATGGGTTGCCCAGGGAAATTGTGAATGCTCCATTGCTGGCAGTGTTCAAGGCCAGTTTGGACATAGCCTTGGATGACATGGTTTAGTGTGAGGTGTCCCTTCCCATGGCAGGGAGGTTGGAACTAAATGATCTTAAGGTGCTCTCCAACGCTAACTATTCTCTGTTCCTGTGATTGAAGTTAGGCTTTTTTTGTCACAAGTCATTAATTTGTGCGCATCAAGGATTTTTTCCATTGCCTCCTCAAATTCATTTATTTTGCCTTCTGCTTACTTAGGGTACGAAGTGCATCATCTGTGTAAGTGCCATATACAAGCAATTAGCTTAAATTTTGAAGAACTTTAGCCAAAAACTAAAGACATTGTAGTTAATACTGTACTGATTTGTTATTTCTAGATCTCAAGCACTCCTTTGTCTGATAGACATGACTTTGGTAAATAATTCAGAATTATAAAGAGATTAATATTTATTTTTAAGCATCCATTTGTAGCTTTATTCTTTAATATGTCTCAATACATGAACTTAAAAATCAGGAAGATGCCAACTAGCATCACTGCACGTTTGAATGGTGCACTCACTGCATACCCTTTATCACCAAAAGGTTCCTAATTAACTGTAAAAATAGCAAACACAGACTCTATATGTACTAGCAAAATAAGGCTGATTAAACACATTCATAGCTCAAGCGCTGAACCTCTTAACAGTTAATTAGATTGACATCTTCCCAAAAGAGATGCACCAGCAGGTGGCTTTTGAATCTGATAGAAGTCTGCAACTGTGCATCAGTGATCAGTGGCAGGATCCCACTGATTTTCTTTAGTCCTTGGTAAGGAGTTGCACCACATGAACACAGTCATGATTTGTGAGCTCTGGTATACAGCCCAGCATACATGGACTTTCTCCATGGACTTAGTTTATTAGGGAAGGAGTTATAATATATAGAGTGATAAAACATCAGATAATTTTGGTACAGAGAAACTGTCATTTTTTCCTCAGAGACACCAAGAGATCTGTTCATCAGCCTTACAGCTGCAGCTGTAAAGGAAATCACACAATTACTTGCAGGAAACAGTTAGAAGATAACTCCCACTACAGATTACATATTGATGCCATTGGGACTGCACCAGAAGAAATGAAGCACAAATTGTGAAGTACATTTATGCTCAGCCACTATCCTATTTCCTCCCTTCAGTCTAGAAGGTGGAACTTTGCTTTTTATATCCATTATAAATCATGTTTCTTTCCATTGCCTGCAAGCTTGCTAGACATTTCCAGAGGCATAAACAAAATCAAACCAAGGCAACTGCTCGTGCTGTTAGTACAAATGCTTTCCCTTTCATTTTAACTCTTTGTTAAGAAACTCAAAAAAAAATTTCTCATTTCTTTTTCCAAAAGTAGGAGCATATTTATGATTTCTTATAAGACACCTTTGGTTGAAGTTTTCATGTAATGGAAAAAGCTTTTATGCAAATGCAGTTAATTTATTTACTCTTAATACTTTAAGCAAGTTCTTTCACTACTGGCTGTTAAATTCACTTATTCCTTCTTTAAAAGTACAAAGTGGATTAATCTCAGTCAGGATTGGGTCAATTTTTTGCATTTCTCTCATACCTCTATTGTACTGTCAGAAACAAGAAATCAAAAGTTTGGTGTGTCCCAGTCTGGGGTAAAATACACTGAATATTCCTAGACATGATTCAGAGATTCATCTGGCAAGTTCTGAAGAAAATATATTACTTTCTCCAGCCGCGAAGATAGAATGTTCCCAAACTCAGTACTGCTAATTGTCTTGTAGCTATAAATGACAGGAAAAGTAATTTCATTTCTAGGACTGTGTGGTCATCTGTGAGAACAGTATGTTCAATTCCTTAACAGTGATAAAAGAACTGAAATAATGACAAAACTTAACAAAGAAAAAAAAGAAAGAGCAAAATTAATTCCTTAAACCTCTACCCTTAAGAAAAGAGCACAGGTTTAATCAGGTCTGAAAAGTTCCCTGTGTTAAAAATGTCTTGCTTGGTTTAAGTCCTGTTTTATATATACACTTTGCCATGTTTTTCAATCTTTAATCCAACTGACTTGTTAATTACTGGAAATATTGCTTATAGCTATACAGCTTTCTAAAAAAACTTCTCATGTACTCCTGTTTATAAAAACATCAACGTACCACAAAATGAACACTGTTAAACTGTGAAGGAGAGAAAGTCTGCAAGGAGCATCAGGAGGAGAAATAGTATTTTAAAATCAGATTTAACCTGTCTATTCCAAACTCCATTTAAAGGTCATATATATTTAGCTTCTAGGATCCAATGACACAAAGGTAAAATGCAGATGGAAAGAAAATTTCATAAAGAGGACCTTTTTTTACTTTAATAAATACAATATATTATTTTTCTTGTAGGTACTTTACTTTGTTGTAATTAATTATTTACCTTGTCCCTCACAGTACAGGAAAAACCCTTGCAATTTTAATTTTCTGAGGAAATTACTGAGATGCCACAGTTAGCTTGTGCCAAGGCTTCTCTTTCCCTAAGGAAGCCAATATAATATTGCCATATTATTTTCCTTGAACTATGCTCTATAGCAGGGCACTGAAATGTTCAACACAGAGGTCATGACAGCAGAGTTAGATAGAAAACTCATGAAGAAGTTTCTACTGAAAATATTTCTTTATGTACGTTTACAAAATTAAGGTATTGCATATAGTAAATGGGCAGTTATGCTGAGCATCTTGAGAAAACTTTCCAAATGCTGCTACTGCTTGTTCATAGGCAGAAAAATGTATTAACTTAGTATTTGAACTCTGTAAGTACAGAGGTGTCAACTTCAGTGAAAGAAAAACAGTTTTAGTACAGTAGATAAAGTAATTTTTACACCATGCAAACAGCCCAAACAATACCATCTAAGAAAAAAATAATGTAGGAGTTGATTTCTTCTTAAACTTGTTCTTATTCTTTATGGTAATTCATGGAGCAAGAATGATGGAACATTAGCCTGCTTTATCTAGAAACAGCCTCTGATTTCTGAAAACTGTCAGGGAATAGGCTCATCTGTGCTGTGCACTGGAGTCCTTGGAAAAAAACAAAAACACAGGACAAGGCTCAGTAAGTCGTGCATACAACAATTTATGTATTTCCTCAGAAAATCCCTTTCTATCTCAAGCGCTAAATATCTGTGCTCTACTGAAAAATCTCATCTGAATAAGGCTCTTGTGAGACAAGTTCAACTGACCTTTCATTTATTGATTAGCCAGTTGCTGGTTGATACCAGGTCGGGCAGTGAGCCCAGGTAGCTCGTACTGAGAGATACCTGAATTTAAGCCCAACAACACACTCAGAGAAGAAAGAAAGGATTTTTCTGTTTGTCCACCTTAAATACTTTTCTGCTTCTGTTTTACCATCCATGTGGTTGTCCAGTATTTTGTCAACCTCTGTAGTTTATTTCAGTACTCCAATTCAGCTATCCATCACTTGAACAGACTTAGCTCATGTGCAAGATCACACATATCTCTGAATTTTTATCATGCTGTTTTATAATGATGATATACAGAAAAACATTGTAATGTTTTGATGTTCACAAAAGGATTCCATACTCAACAACATCCAGGACTGTTCTTATCTTTGAGATGTTGGCTAAAAGAGCATTTGAAATGCTTAAATAATACAAAAGAAAAAAATAAATATCCAGATCATCAGAAAGAGATGTAAATTTAATTTTGAGATTTTCATGCAGAGAAAGTGATGTGGTGCGTAAAGAGCAGAAATCAAAAATAGCAAATTGTATGATTCTGGTTGAAATGGTTTGATGTCAGATCGAAAGCACTGCCTTTGCTTTTTGAGCTGCAATGCGCCTTTCAAGGCTGGTTTGCATGTGTGATATTACAGAATAAAAGGCTGCAATGGTAATGATTTAATGCTGTTAGTTTGAAGCAGCCAGAAACTCATGAAAGGCCAGAGCTAAGCTAAAGTTCATGCTAAAGTCTAAGCAACACAAGACTTCATTTTTGAGAAATGTTTTGACGTTTTACCTCTTGCTTGGTTTTTCTTGTGCGTTTGTTTTTTTTTTTTTTCCTTTTTCTTTTCTAGTCAAGAAGTGAAGATAATATTTAAAGTGTAATGAACAAAAGAATGGAAGCAGATTTCCCTTCAAATGTGTTCAGCTGGCTACTTTTAATAGAAAATTAGTGGGTATTTTACCCATATGTTACATGGGGCCATATCATAGAATCATAGAATAGTTAGAGTTGGAAAGGACATTAAGATCATCTAGTTCCAACCCCCCTGACATGGGCAGGGACAATTCACACTAAACCGTGTCCAACCCGGCCTTGAACACTGCCAGCAATGGAGCATTCACAAGTTCCCTGGGCAACCCATTCCAGTGCCTCACC
>JASSUY010052468.1:0-52589 GCA_032466535.1 Forpus xanthops | reverse complement strand
CCCCCCCCGGCACAGCCCCCACCGCACGCCCCGTTCCCCTGCCGCGCGGGCAGTGCGGTGAGCGTGTGCCCGGGAGGCGCCGGGCTGGAGCCGCGCTCGTTTGAAATCTCCGGACGGGGCTATCGCTCAGATCTGGCGGTGGCAGCGGCTTTGGGGAGCCGGCTTATCTGTGCTCCTCCGCGCTTTGTTTCCGCCGGCGCTAAGATGTCGGCGCGGCGTCCCAGGGGAGCCGGCCCGCCCGAGCAGGCCCTGCCTGGCAGCCGCCCCACGCTGTGCCCGGTGCCGGAGCCCGCAGGACCGGCAGCCCCCTTCTATGGGACAGGGTGTCCGGTCAGCGCCGGCCTGTGGCTAGCGGAGGCCCGGGCTGGCAGCCACACCTCAATGGCTGACCCGCGGGCCGTTGCATAAGCTTTGTGGCCATGGGGGGCTCGCACCTAGCTGACCCGGTCAGCCTGGAACTAAAATCTCCTCTACCTCTTATTTATAATAAAAGCCATCGAGGATAAGGCCACGGGTTAAGATTTCAGCGTGACAGGAGTGTCGGTGGTAGAAAGGTGCTGTGCTGTTGAGCTGAGGAACCAAGTGTAAGCACAGAGTGAGCGTTTATGCCAGCAGGATTTATTTTAGTCATGTTAAAGAGAACTAATAGATGCCCTTCAGTGCCAGCTTGGTGCGCTGTCCCCTGTGTTGTGCAACACAAAGGAAACTGGGAGCCCTCGGAACGCTAAACTAAGGCAGGAAATATGCTTAAAGCATTGTATAAGCATATGATAATACGGAAAGGATTACTGGTGGGGCCTGTTTCTGTGTTACACCATATGAAGGGTTTCTGTAAAGGGTAACAACTTCACGTTGGCCTTCCCTCAATTCCAGGTGCGCATGTGGGGTGGTAGGACAGTGCGTACACTTAGGTAGTGAGTTTGACCCTTGACTTGTAAACTTCCCTGAAGAATTATTTTTTGTTAGTTACCTTTCATGTGGTGTTCCAGGCACTGTAAAACTGAAAAGCATTGGACTGAAGAACTCAAACCTAAGTGTAGTTATGGAGAATTACCTAAGTGAGCAGTCTCATCTGTCCGTAGCTGTGTTGAGTATTTGAAGTCCCAAGCTACACAGATAAACCCATGGAGAAGTTGGTAACTAGGAAACCTAAAAATATAGTCCGTATTTTCAACAGCCTCTCCAAGCAGAGAATAAACAGTGCTTTTTAATCAGTCCGGCACTATGACCTTGCAGTAACTGCCCACTATTAACTGTTGCAGAACAGGAAAAGACACACACTGAGAAATGTACGTTTAATGTCAGGAAGTTACAATAGGGGAAGACTGCAGAATCTACCCTGTCAGTGGAAGACTGCTCTTGCTGTGTGATGTGTAGTCTTATTTTAAGCCCCTTTACTTTTGCTGGTATGTTTAGAGTATGACGTAATAGTAAGTTGTAAATCCGTTGCTGTTTGTCACAATTCATTTTTTCCAGGGTAGTCAAAAAAAAAAAAAAAAAAGCCAACCCTAACTTCTGTCTTTGAAACATCTGTATTTCTTTACATAGGTTTTTGTGATTCTACTTTAGAATCAGTTGTTGGCAAGTTACATAGGCATAAAGCAGAAGAGCCTTTTTCTTGCAATTGATATTTTTTACTTTAATAACACGACACTGAGAAGTAGAATTTATAACTAGAAACAGATGTCACATTTACTTTGGCATAATATAACAATTTCAGAAGTCATTTTAAGCCAGTAAAAGCTAAGATACGCAACCTTCAAAAAGAATCAGTATATACACATCAGCAAATTTTAGGGGATATATTAAAATGTGAGATTACATGACCCACAAGGCTACTGTAGTATCTAAAAACATGGCTGGTTTAAAAACCTGCAATTTGTTTTGCCGTATCAAAAGTTGTAAGTGAAATGTGTGATTGCCTGTCATCCTGGAATCAGAACTACTAGAGATGACTTTGGACTTCTAATAACCTAGGAAGTAGTTCGTTTGGAGTTCAGTTTGTAAGCGAAATAATTCCTATAGTTCATATGCTGGGAAGATGGGAATGATATTAAAAAGCTGCCTCTTACTTATTAGCAGAGTATTGCCAAACATCAATGGTGGTTTGCATTAGGAAATTTGTGTGGTCTGGGACTGAAACTAAATTTGAAACTTGGTCTTTCTTCTAAAATGAGATGTACACTAGAGCTCTCTGACTTCAATGAGATGTTTTCAAGTAGAGTAGTTTACCTGTATGAATCTGATAGTAGGTATAACTGCAATGCTTTAGGACAAGGATTTCAAATATAAGTAAAGGGTTTGGGGCTTTATGTATAAAGTTTTTCAGTGCAGTAAAACTTGGATGTAAATAGGCTTTACAACACTAGTTGAGAACCAAGTTTTTCCACACAAATGAGAGGGGCACTATGATGGTAATACTAAATTCAGATAAAGAAGCAGCAAAACAGTAAATGAACAGTAACAGAATATTAACAGACTATTAAAATGAGATAAATTACAGGAAAGTTTTTAAAAGGGTATGCTGTTATGAAAATGAGGTACAGAAAGGTTAAATAGAAAACTGAGGGGTAATAAAAATTGTGTGTTTATTTAGTGCTTCCCAGTGGAGGTTAAGAACACATGAAAAGCAAGAAAAAAGGAAACGAGAAAAGACATTACATTTAGCTTCTTGCTTATCAATATACTAGCATCAAGACATTACTAGAAAAATCCTGGGTGCATTAGGGAGATAATTATATCCATACTGGATGGAAGTTCTGTTAGGTGGTGGTCTTCCTGCTGAGTTAGCAATGTGCAGATATCCCCACACAGATTGAGCTCCATGGCCAATTAGAGGAGCCATTGTTTCCTCTTTCTTGAGATTACCCACCAGATGTACTGTATCAGTATGTGATCTGAATAAACTAGCCATGACTAGTTTCTTATTGAAGAGCCTTGCCTCTTTAAGCCCTTGCCTGCTGCTTCTAGGCTGCTTGTGATAAACTGCAGGTCCTGGGATGAGTTCTCAATCCATGTGTTGAAAATGGTGTGTTGTAATTCCAGCTGTGTATGTGGAGAGAAAACAACACAGCTCTGTATATAATGACAGTACCTCCACCAGATACCAAAATGCAGCTATTTCAGAACTGAGAAGCAGCCTTTGAGGCAAGCAGCAGTACACTTCAGGAGAGGAACTTCAGGGAAGGCTTTGAAAGATCAAATAAGATGCAAATTGGAAAGAACACTAAAACTTACCACCTATCCTGCAGTTTGGTTGTAAGCTCAATGCTGCATTTGGCCATTGTAACTTAACAGCTCATTGGTTTAAGTTTTGGAGCTCAATCTGTGGGGATATCAATTCAGTGGAAATTCAGAAGGAAGTACACCACCTAATGCAATTTCCATCCAGTACAGTGCCTGCTATACTAGGAAATGTCTTTCCTGATTTTATACTCCTTTGAAACTTCTGAGTTATGACATATTTCTGTCTTTAATAGTCCCTTCTATTGGTGACCCTGCATTTATTTGAAGGCACGTAGTATTTAAAAGTCGTCGGTATGTGGTCCAGTTCAGTTTTCACATCTGTGGTAATCTGTTCCTCTGTAAAATGGTGATTTTGCCATGATGAACTCTTGAATGCAACTGGACAAGCTGAGCAGGAACGTGTTTTGCTAATGGTGTGTTCCATACCACTGGGAAAACTCAGACTGGGGTTGCTTTATAGTTTGAAAGGCTGGATTTACAATGACATCGAAGAGTCAGTAGGGATTTAATTCAACAAGCTACCTTAGAACACAGTCTTTTCTAGAGGGGCAACAAGCAAAATTATCTGTAAATCTCATGCCTGAAAAAGTAACTAGGACACAAAAATCAACAATTCAGAGGTGGTATCCTTTTGAATTTGAGATACCTCTTTTCCTTTAGTCATCTGTTTAAAATTTCAGTAGAATCTGGAGGGTCATATGTTTTGGTTTGTAAGTGCCAAACATTTACGTTGTACTACAAAACCCAGGATAATTACAAGGTAAATCAGACCTATTAAACTTACTGGAGTTCAACTTCATTCTGAATTTTGGCCTTCCTTTCCAATTTGTGTAAGTGTTAGCAAACAGAAAAAAAGAATCTAGCTACTAGTCTAGACATTGCACTCTTTAATGTGTGTGTCATGTATGGGGCCATTTGCTTCAGAATATTGGGAGATCTTTACATAGAACTGCAGGCAGGTCTGACAGGAGTTTGTCTTGTGAGGATTCTTGAGTCAGCACGTTGTAGTTGGAGATAGTTGCATGACTTGAGGTCATCCCTTTAGACATCGACAGAGAAAAGAGTCATTGCCTGGCTATACAGTCAGCAAGGAAACAGCAGTGGTCAGAGAAAAGTGTTGGCTGGCATTGTGTTGTCACCTCCCAGAAAGCACCTCCCTGTTCCGAGATGAGTGGCTACAAGAGCACAAATTTTGCAAGGCGGGAGCAAGCTTGAACAGTAGGTGTGGTTTGACCAGAAGAAGCTGGACCAACCTAGTACCTCATTGACCTCACCATAATTTAATCAACTTACGCAACTGGCAGAAAACAAACCCTACAAAAGTACTGCTCCCAACACTGCTAGCTAAACTGAGTCAGACTAGACCCAGTGGGTGACAGGGCTCCATGGGTGGGAGCAGATGAGGAGAGGTAAGACTAATTTCAGCAGCAGCAAGTAGATTAATTGAGGGTGTCATGCTTGCTAGACAGCGCAGGAACTTGTTTTTGGCTATGTTTGTGTAAGTGCCCATCAGTAGCCCAGGATTTCTAGCCTCTAGAGGGGCACAAACAGTACTCAAGAGCATCTAAAATATCAAGCCATTTTCACGGTCCACTGCGCAAGTATTTTGGTATCCCAAGTGTAACCATACAAAAGACAAATAGCATTTGTTAAAAGTGAAATTAAATTTTAGAAGAGTAATTTTCTTTTTTAAGTAGGAAAGCAATTCTGAAAACACTAGTTTTATGTCTGAAACAACTCCATTAAAGAAGGTCAAAGAGAAATCTGTGGTACCTGGATCCAGCTGTTAGCAGGGGAGACAGTTGATTCCACTTATCTGCTCAAGTCCACTGGAAGCTGTTGATGGGATAAAGGCCTAAAAAACTAATGGGCAGTACAGTAGGAACAAGCTAGTTCCAGACATTTTCTATATGTAGCCTGAGACACTCAACCTAGCCACAGTAAGAGGAAGAACCTGTGAGTAAGTAGCCTAACAACCCAGTCTGCACACAAATCAGAAGGCTGTGACTCTTCACCAGAGATGACAGATCTTCAAGGAATGAGGCCAACAGAAAGTCTCTCCAAGCTCTACACATGCCAGTGTGTGAGATTAGTCCTCTGGAACATTGTTTCTAGCCTAGTCATTGTATTTATGATTTTTTTTAAAGCAATTGGAACAAAATAAGTCATGTTCCTTTTTAGTCAGAAGTTTTTCCTTGTTTGTTACAGCTGCAATTCTCCCTGGTTGATAATATTTTTGTATATTTTGCTAATTGTCACATTCCATGGGACATATACCATGTGACTGGTAAACAGGCTCCGTCCTTAATAACATGTTGGAGAAAACTAATTCTACTGGGGTTCTCTTTCTTGTGTTAAATTATGTGACCAAAGAATTTCAGTGTATTTTTTACAAGGATTTTTTTTGTCCCCATTAATTGTATTGTCTTCTTTTCACTCGTGTTTGCAAATAAATAAAGAGTATATTAATTATATCTTCCCTGTAAAATCTGAGTGGTTTTTATTCAATTGACAGCTTATCCCATCTAAGAACATTTTTCATTAGCAAAGTTTGTTTTTTACGCAGAGGAAGACAATTCACCTACTCTCTCCCAGTTGTAGAGTGGTGGCAGGAAAAAGCAGATACATACACAGCTGAAAGCTTAGCCTGTAGCAGGAAGATCACTGTAGACAGCTCTTTCATTTTACCTCACTTAAATGAGAAATACAAATCTTTTTTTCAAGCTTCCTTAAAGTTACTGCCTTTGGGCTCTGTCATTATCCTGTTTGTTTATGCTTAATTCCTACCCTTCAAGGTCATCACAAGAGATGCAATTTAATTACAGAAATAATTGGAAAAATCATAGATCTTTTAGGTAAGGTTAGAAAAATTGTTCAGAGGAAGATGTTGATAACCATGACTTGCAGAATCAGTAATGCAGCATCTAAGAATCCTTCTCCATAGCCCGTCACAAAATTGGAATGGGAATAAATAAATAGATACATAGATAAATTCACTTGAAAGAAAAAAACAAGTGCTTGTTTAAGTACTTCCTATCTAGCATAATTCTTTCTCCCAATTTGGCATTTTACTTTTAATAGTACTAACAGAAAAGTAGGCTGTTGTGGAAATGAAAGAGATTGGCAAATTATATACATGCACATGTGTTTACTGCAAAATTGAAAACTTAATAGCAGGAGTTACCTATTCGGAAAAGAAGCATTTTTAGATGGATGAAGTGACTATTTTTAGGAATCTCAGTCTGAATTCCCAAAGCAAGAGCAAGCAGGACTCTGTGGCTCCCTCTAGGAGAAGGAAGTCTGGGGCTACAATTCAAACCACATCCTCTGCGCTCTGGCAAGTCTCTAGCAGCCGAAAGGCCACAGGGTTACAGTGGTCTGAGAAGTGAGATATCAAGTAGATGCTCGTTGAGGGAGATCCATAAACCTGGGCAACAGCTCTAAATCCTTATACACATTTAGGTGAGGGAGACTTTTTGTTTCTTAACCCTTGAAAGGATCTTTGAAGGAGTTCTGGACAGGGACTTTGAGAAGAGGGCTGGGGGGCATGTATGGCAGGAGAGCCTTCCCCAGGAGGTGTCTGAGGCAGGAACGACCTGACCCCACAGCAGGTGTCAGCATTTTGTTTTGCCTGGCACTCTAGACGGCATGCAGCTCAAGACATCTCTAGGCTGGCTGGCTTGGATGCTCCAAGGTGCCTGCTCCAGTCTCACTGCCCTGTGAGGAACCTCAGTTATTGAATAGAGTTCTGGCATGTCCACATTGACTTATAAAGCTTTTGTGGCTTTTCCTACAAGCATGATTCATTAAAGTAGACAAAAGTATTAAGAACAGAACAAATCAGGTTTGTGCCTTTCTACTCATTAACTTTGAAAGAGGAGGTGGAAAGTTCTAGGGTTCATTTCAGGTTTTTCTGTGTCTACACTGCAGAGAAATCAAAATTTGAAATTCGGACAAGAGTATGGTAATAGATGTGATCACCTTCCTGCAACACCCTGGACAAGTGATGCATCACAAATACCAAGGAAGAAAAGCTGACTGAGGTCTAAAGTTCCAGTTCTGGTCATAGAAAAAAACCAAGCCTGTTTTTTTGGGAGGAGGCAGAAGGGAAGGAAGAAAAGAACATTTTAATCTGTTTGTTGTTTTTTTTTTTTTTTTCAAAGAAATGCCTCAGTGAAAGACTCATCAATCTGTTTCAGCTTAAGTCAGAATGAGGCATATTTGAGGCTTGAAAATGACAGTAACACACCGATGGTGCTGACAAACCACCAGTAAACTTTTTTGAACTGCTAATTACCCTCTGGCTCCTACAGACCTCTTTAAACAAATGCAGTTCAGTAGCAATCACAGTTCATGCTACTTCTCAGACCAGGCTGCAGACTGGTCTTGGTCCTTTTGACCTGGTTTGATTTCTGAATTACAGCACAGCCTTCCCAATCTAATGACACTTGCAAACATCTGCACTCGGCTGCAGGTGTCCTTCCTATTTCTAAAAATTAATTAACAAAAGTAAATTATTTTTTAATGTATTGTTTCTCTCATGTCAATATCTGAATTATTGAAGTGAATCATTGCTATTAGTTTGTTTTCACAAAGTTGGAAAAGTCAGAAACTCCACTGTCATCTTAATTACTTACAAATGAATGGTAAAAGGCCTTCCTTTCCATGCCAAAGCTCCAAGAGATGTAACAGAGACACGGCCAGCCTACCTTCCCCAGGTATTCCTCCCATCTCAGCAGGACCACTTGAGCACTGGAGGCGAAGCATGCTTGCCTTGCATAAGCACAAGTATGTGGTTCCAGGACAAGAATCCTACTACATCTTTTACTTTACAATAGCAGTGCCAGATTTTCAGCAACATGTTATGTTTAAACAGAATAGTAACTGAATACTCTCTGCTGCACAGGAAAAAAATAGATCAGTTCATCCTCCTTTTCCTCTCCCAAAGAATCAGCATTACAACACCTTTTTCCCCTAGTCTGGATTCCTACATAAATTAAAAGGGTTTTGAGACCATTATCTCTTCACATGCATAATAGACTTCTATGTGTATATGTACATGTGTACACACATACATGCCTGAACATACCTGCATGTTGTGCAAGAGAGCAGGAACAAGAACAGTAGCCAACTTTAACCACATCTGACAGCGATAAAAGGCTAAAAATGTTACATTCCTATACATTTCATTAAAACAGGCTGCTAAGTAAGAAGAGAGACCCGCTGCAGCTTGAGTTAAACCCTTATTAAATGCCAAGAAAGCTCAAAGATGAAAGATGTTATGAATACCCACCCACAAGAGAAGCTGTAGTCGGAGCTTCCAGCTCTGTAGACCTAGGAGATCCAAATGAGATTGCTCAAGGGAAACCAAGCTCCATCAGATCTGTAGCTCACAGGATTTCTAATCCATTACTGTCCAGCTCTGAAGATGACATACTTGATTTTTGCCCTTTGGGGGGAAAAAAGACTTTTTTTTCTGTCTTCTCCCCCCCATTTTCATAATCACAGGGACCTGAAACCCAAGATGAGAGACCAGAATTTGTTCTTAAAGACCCCATGGGATATTTTCACCAGTCTTCATGTGCAGCACACTAGACAAAGACAAAAAACACATCCTCTTGGGCCTTGGAGACTGGAGAAAAACTTAATGCTCTGTCAGTCTGGACTTTGGTGATAAGTTAGCAAGAGCCTGTGCTGTTAAAAATCCTTTCACACCACTTTCTAACCTTTCACCCCATTTTCTGTACCTCACGTGGCACCGATGCAGAAGACACAGACAAAGGAATAAGTCAGACTTCTTGGCACTTGTCCCTTTTTGGTACAGTGCAAGGTCCCCAGCTCTGCTGGTCTGCTGAAAACAAAACGTGCAAGTGCCATGTGTCTTTGGCGTCTCACTTTGATGCCAAATGAAAATTGAAAGTGAGAGAGGGTCCAAACTGGTGCTGCATGATGTAGCAGCAAACACACTGTCTTTAAAACACTTACCCACTACAGTGCTTGTCTAGATCAGATTTCCTCTCTCTGTTCATAGCTGGGGTGCATTTGAAATTTTGTTTACTTCACACCAGGCTTGCATATTCATCACCTATCAGGCACACATGCAGGGACAAACTCTGGTACTCCAACATTCACAATCCCCTCTGGATGACTACCTGCCTGTTTATTTCCTAGTCACAATAATTCCTCTCTCCTGCACTCAACACTTCAGACCCTAACCCTTTGCCAGACATATTCACATCTAAAAATATAATCCAGGAAATTTTTATTCTTCATGTTGCATAGCAAGGAAACTTGGCTCTCAAGCTCAGCAATCTTGCTGCTAGATGCTGAGGCAATCAATGCACCTAGGCTGCTTGGATGCCTGGAGCCATGTCTAGCAGTGCTCTGATTCACAGTCCTTCATACCCCACACAAAGGAAGGAGAGATAATGAAAGAATTCAGCAGCTAAATCCTGCTATTCCCCTCTTCTTACCAAAGAGGTTAACTCCAGGAAAAACAGAAGTGCCTGTTCCTGTCACAGGGTGACAAAGGGATGTGTGTGGCAGTATTATTATTATTATTGCTGCTACACATGTGTGAGGTCAGCCTGAGATATTTTTAATGAACTTTTTTCTAATCTTTTGTTGCTAAGAGAATAATAATGACCTGGCACAGTAATGAGAATCTCCAAGGCTTGGAGCAATAAAATCAATTTACAGTCTTATAAACTAGCTACATTTTGCAATTTTATGGGAAAATAAATACCTGTTCTCTTCAGTACGCTATACCTGTCAGTCCCTGGTTTTCCTACACTAATATGAAATAAATTAGATAAGTAGCCTTCTTTTTTTGTGCTCTGACATTCATTACTTATAGGGAAGAAGTTACAACAGCATGTTTCTCAAATAAGTAAATATTTAACAGATTGACTTTCATTTTAACGGTCTAAGGGAGCAGTATCATAAACTTTACACATTTGGCAGTATTCTTATCTTCTTTTATGTGACACTCAAGTTAGTCATTGGAGCCATTTTATTTTGTGGATGAGTGATAACTCCTGTAGTGGGACAATTCAATATAAACATCTGCAATAAAACACATCAGTTTAAATCTGTAAGTTAATTCTAGGCCAGAGGGAGAAAGCTGCTTTATTCTTATTTGCTGTTTCCTAAGGAGTCAAGACCCCATGGCAGTAGGACTCAACACACTCTAGATTTCTGAGTTTCTGGACCAACACACTCTCAGTTCTGTAATTCACAGACTGTAATGCCCATGCTCATGGTTGGAAGTGCTATGGTCCATAAATGTTTCTTTACATCCATGGTTTTCAGGCAATGAAGGAAGCGGGATGGTAAGTAGGCTTCTAAAGGCCCCGGGGCGGGGGGGGGGTGCAGGAGTTGCAGGAAATAAATAGGCATCCAAATGACCTGTGAAACTCTGTAATCTGCCTATTTCCATGGAGAGAAGAAACTTTTCAAAGTCAGCATAAAGAGCCTCAGTTTGGCTTCTGTAGAAGCACAAGTCAGATGTTACTTTTGAAAATAGAAACCAATAGCAATTAAAGTATGTTAATGGTTTCCCATGGGGGCGGACTGGCAGCGTCAAAAACAAGTGGCACATCAAAAACAAATGGCATCCAACACTTAGAGACCCTCCTTTCTCCCATTTCCTCATCAGTTCATCTACCATTTGTCCATGTTTGATACGCAGGACATCAGTATGATGATTATAAGCAGAGAAGAGACTTCACAGAGAACATAATCCGCTTTACCCAGAGTGAAAAGGCCTCAACCTGCCCAGTATTTAGTGTTTAATTCAACTCCCCAGTCTGTACCAAACTGTTAGGGATGTATTAACAGGGTACTGTGTCACCAACTAGTGGCTATGCAAACTATCTTCACTGCTGCAGCTAATCTACAAAGCCAAATATTTTCATGTTTACAGTGTGAGAAACAAAGTATCCTTATCTCACAAGATAAAACGTTTGCTCTTTGTTGGATACCAACGCTGTTAAACTCCAAAATTGTTTGAAATCCTGGCTTGTTGCTTATCTAACTCAGCTGTGCCCATTATAGAAGAAAAACAGAGAACTCCCTCTGATACTGCTCCTCTTCCCTGTCTGAGGACTTGGGCCATTGAGGGTGCTTTCATAAAATCTCTGGTCATGGAAGAGGTTATCTCTCACAGTCACGAGTGAGATGTGCAGGAGTATTGAGAGCCTTGTCAGAGGTCACACAACCAATAAATAAACTCCTATTTTTTAAATCCAAATCCATTCTCCCATCATCTTTTCACCTCAAAGAAGAAAAATGGAGCAACATTCTTTGTGTTATGTTTTGAATAAGAGCCTAATTATTTGACTACTCCATTCTGTTCTTCGGAAAACTTCCTTTCTGTTGTAGATTTTCCACATACACATGCCTTCACAAATTGCAGCCACACAGCATCAGTTAACATCCCTGGCAAGCAGTAAACCAGCTACAAACTCTGCTTCCAAGCAGCACCAGCCCAGATCCTGCCTGTACCAACTCAAGGTGTTAATGGTGGGAGTGGCTCTGATTTCAGCATCAGCTCCCTGTCCTCTTGGGTGCTTTAGCATCCAAGCAGGGAATCCTGCAAAGCCCAACCAGGCCCAGTCTCTCTGCTTTGGACCATTTCACGCACACTTGTGCATAGGAAGCATACCATTACAGCCCCTGGCATTACAGCCAGCGTGAGCATTTCAGCCTGGATGTTAACAGAAGCCATTCCCAACATTTTGTCAATTAGTGCTATTGCCAGGATACTGGCTAGGGATTTGTTAACCTTAAAAAAGAAGTGTAAAACCAGATTTATGCTGTACTTCAAATCTTTTTTTTTTTTTCCCAAGTCCACCTATGCAGTATTGGTGTTTCCGTGTGGGACAGTGCTCCTCACTCTGTATGGTTTTCAAGCCCTGCCACCTGCCCATCTAAGTTGTTAATTATCTCTGGCATTTCTCTGTATCTTTCTTCTAGAGAAGAAAGGGACCATTGAAGAACATCGTGCAGAGTCTCAAGCAGTTCCTGAATTGATTGCTCAAGGCTCAGGCTGGTGGGAGGGCAGCACAGCTCAGAGACAGAGCCCAGCAGAATCTGCTGAGGAACCTTTGAGCCAGCAGCATGCCACTTGAAAAGCCTTTCTCCTTCAGACACGTTTGTGCCTTGAATCACTACCAAATATAGAATGTATTTTTTGAAAGATACTACTTTCCCCACGTGAGGCATCTAAAATGCTGGAAAAAGCAAAGCTGAAAAACACAATGATACCTCTTGCCATATGAGAGACATGATGAAATCAAAATGCCCCCACAGCCTGACCTGGTGGCCGTCCGGACCTTCACTTTATTCACCCTGGTAGGCAGGTATCAGGTACAACCAGACTCCTCAGGAACATGGAGGTATTCACGCAAATGGCCACAGGCCAGGCTCAATGCATGCCACCTGCTGTATAAGGGACTGCACTGGCATGTTTGCACGTAGGAAGGAACATTCAGAAGGATCATTGTCAATAACACAACAATAACATTGTTCGCAATGTAACCAAAACAAAGACATAATATTCCCTTGTCCAGGTGTAATGTGGGACTCACAGTTGCTGCTCTCTCCTCCTCGTATCTGGCTGTCACAGAAATGGTCTGTCCAAGTGTTTTGCCTCTGTCACATGGAAGATAACATTACCAGCTCCCTTCCCACCAGGGCTCCAGACACCCAGTGCCCACACAGCCTTTGTGCCTATCGCTCTCTGGCTGCTCTTGCAATGCTGAGCATCGTGTGGTGGTGGGTGAAGCTGGTACATGCCTTAGCACACACCCTCACCCAGGAAGCCCAGAAAGAGCCTAGAGCTGTGGGTTTATGTCTGAAGTGAAATCATGATATTAGGAAAATTATTTGCATGGGTTACATGATGTGTCCTTCCATCAGGAAAGGTAAAGTCCTTCCTCCTGCTACTTTTTAACCTCCTTCCTGCTGTTTAAATTTCCATTTCCACTCTAGGAAGCTGGCTTGCATTTTTAGTGGCAGTTCTTTATCTAAACCACTTTCTAGTTTATTTCACACGAGGAAAACAACTTTTCCGATTCAGTGCTTACACTGGATAGTTTAGTCCTAGAAACTGTCCAGCAGGACTAGGGAAGTGATCATCCCCCTTGAGTGCAATGAAGAGCGGCTGAGGGAACTGTTAGTCTGGAAAAAAGAGGCTTAAAGGAGACAACTACCTGAAAGGAGGTTGTAGCAAGGTGGATGTTTGTCTCTTCTCCCAAGTAACAAGCAATAGGACAAGATGAAGTGGCCTCAATTTGAACCGGGGAGGTTTAGGTTTGATATTACAAAAAATATGTTCATAGAAAGGGTTGTCAGGTATTGGAACAGGGTGCCCAGGGAAGTGGTCAAGTCATTGTCCCTGAAGATATTTACAAGACATGTACATGTGGCACTTAGGGATCTGATTTAGTGATAAACTTGGCAGTGCTATGTTAGTTGCTAGACTCAATCTCAAAGGTCTTGTCCAACCTAAAAGGTTCTATAATTCTAAAAAAGAAGGGATAACTCCCTTCCTTTGTTTCTTTTCCACTTGTGCCCAGTCTCTGGTCTAATTCCCTTGTGGCTGATCTCATTGCCATGTTTTTCTCACAGATCTTGTGATATTACCATTCTGTCCACCACCAGTGCTTCTGACAGATGTTTATTTTCCACAGACATTTACTTCCATGCTGAAGTCCTGAGTGAGCTCTGTCATGTAGCACAAACCAGCATGAAGTTGTGGTTGCTTACCTTATGTGCTGGCCCTGCTTGTGCTTCTTTCGTTTCAGGTGTGCCCTCAATGTCCTTCACTGCTCTTCAGGTAGAGATACAGCTTCTCCTTCTTCTAGCTCTTCTTCCAGTCTCCTGCAGAGAGAGTCTCCTCCAGGAGGGGAGCTAGGTGTTTTGGACTGATCCAGGCTTTGCTGGGGGGGGCCAAACTAAGAGCTGGCAGTCCTAGCTGTGCTCCTTTGCTGCTTCTTCAGCAGTTCTTCAAGTGCTGTCCTGAATCACATTAAGGCACAACATTCACCAGGAACCAGTGACCCTTGAGGATATACCCTCTGCTGTGCAACACAAGGTGTGAAAAGCAAGATCACAAATACTGCCGAGTTAAAGTATCCTCTATTTTGATGTACATTTGCTTGAATATTCACAGGTCCAAGCTGAATCCAACAGCTCTCTGACTCGAAGACATTTGCCTTGGTGTTTGTTTCCCTCAAATGTAAAGACTAACCATATATAAGCCACTATTCTGGTGAAAACTGAAGACTACACAAGCATTGTGGACATGAGGAAGTGGGAAGAAACAACATTCTTCCTCACTGAAACTGCTTTTCTAGGAGGTAAATCTCATTAAGGCAAGCCTCATCCCCCTGCAGAAACTGAGGGGAAAAGAATCCCCACACATACTCCTAGTTTACATCTTTGATCCGCCAGCTTTATACATGGAATTCTGCTGGGGGCTATTTTCCCCTTGTGCTGCCAGTGAGACCCCAGGGGGTGCAGTGTGCGTCTGTTACAGCTGCAGGACAGCAGCTGGGGATCAAGAAAAACAGAGGCAGAAAGAGCATCAAAACTATTTTCTGACTCATCACAAAAAACAACGGAGGGAAAAAAAAACCCTTTAAAATCCTCTCAAGATGTTTTAATATTAAACATTAAAAGTTATACATATGTGGCACTTGCAAGTCACTCCCAAATAAACAAGAACTTTGCAAGCAGCTATTAGAATACTACACAGTTTGTTGTAAGGCTGTTAAAATGCCCAAAATATTTACAGCTTTCTGTCTAATCCAGGGGTGCACCAAAATGCAAAACATTGATTCTGGTTACAAGAACTCTTACAGAAAAAACTGGTCTTGCAGTATTTCCCCAACTGTGAATAGCAGGAATGCATTGGTTTCCTAATTGTTCACATACACCATTTAGCAGCAAACATCAGGTTTAAGTATCAGGTCTCAACCATATGAGAGACAGTACAGCTCCTGCTGGCCATCCAGCAGCAGTCATCTCCCAGCTTGGATTCAAAGAACTTAAGCAAATTAAAAAAAAAAAACATCTCACACTATGTAGACTCTCATTAATGAACTCTTTCTGGCTGATGACTGGCTTCAGCTGCTCTAAGTTGGAAGTCTCTGAGCATAAACTACTCTTCTCAACAAGAGTGGTGGAAAGAAAGCCAGTATCTGCTCAAAGGTCAGAGAGGATTTAATGCTGATGCAGTGCTAACACATGAGCAGAAGGCAGAATCAATCTATTTCATTATTACAATCAGACCAAATTGGGATTCTAGCAGAAGACAACATAGGTTTTTCCTTTTCAATGCAAAGCAAGTATCTCCTGAGTAAACTGTCTTCTAGTGCTGCTGTAACTGCTATATTGGATTAGCCACTAGGAACTGCAAAAGAAAGCGTTCCATTCTGTTCGAGCACAGTTGAGCAGGCCAAGGCAGGGCTACCAGAGTCCTGTCCAACGGGTCTTGCAGGGAAGGGCACCTCCACAAAGCTGGCCATTTCCACCTTGGTAAGCTGGACCGACAGTGGATCATACTGTGAGGTTTTATGCTTTCCTATATCCCACCCCAAAGTTGTTTCACTTTCCTGACCTTCTTTCTCTTTTCTTCATCCCTAGCTACACTTTGTAGCTATAGAAGTTTAATTTACCTTCAGTTTTTTCAGTCTGTATTCTCAGTATTTCCACCTGAAGCTACATGGCTTGTTCTCTGCTATCAACATGAACATTTGGAACAAGCAGCACAACCATGCGAGCTTTGTATTTGTCCCTGAGAAGGACAGAGGGGAGGAAGATAGAGTAGAAATGAGAAAAACACATAGGGAAAGAGGCTGACTTGCTTGCAGCTTGCCATGCTGCCTCTGTGCAAGGCTGGTCCTCCCACATAAGCCTAACACCAACCTGCTTCATACCAAAAGCAATGACTTCAGCAACCCAAATGTCACAAGGCTTTGCCTCCTCCTGCCTGGTATTTCACATAGTGAAGGACATGTGGGGAAGAACTTGTCGTTAAAATAACACCCTCCATGGATCTTTCCCAGACCCACTGAAATTCCAAGCAGCTGCAGCATTTCCAACAGCTCAGTGCAAGAAATACGTGGCTCCCTGGGATAAATCACCTTTGTTCCCAGCTCTTCTTTTTCTGAAGTCTAATGAGTCCCAGTGGCCTGGCATTGCACCCAGCTCAAAGTGCAGTTCCAGCTGGCTCTCTCTGAATGTGCAGTTGCACTGGGACCTGCTGGGAAAGCTCCTGTGTAAGGTCCCGGTCTGGGAGTTGGGGGAGAGGTGGTTGCTGTCTTTGGCCAGTGGCTTCCCAGTGCTCCTCAAAAACTCTAGGGAAATGAATGGGCCTTGTGAGCTCTTGCATAAACCTAACTTGATATGATTATAGGATCATAGACTTCAGGGGAAAAATAAGCCAGTTCCCCCCTTTTCCCCCTTCAGTCAAAGTAGTCTTAGAAATTCCTTTAACAGCAAGCAACTTCTGTGTGGCTGATGTCTTTCAAATACTGAGCAGTATCATTTATTCAGAGAGTCACAGCAAGGTTTTTGTCTTGAAGAAGCTTAATTTCCTGAAGCATATATCAAAATCCCACCCTATGAATCCCTTCTGTGCAACAGAGCTCTCCTTGTTAAAATTCTGCACAAGCATATTTCCTCCCTGCTCCCTCAGGTACCATTCTCTCTATGTACACTACAATAACAACTGCGCCTTTACTAAGATTGAACACAATAACCAGGTCTTTGTAGAGGATAATTAACAGCCAGCAGTGAATCTTCACGTTCATTCAATGGGGTATGAATGAGCTATGAAAATTCTTTTTTGGTGGAGACGTAATGGGATATTGTTACGGTTGCATATGCTTTGCTTCTTGCATGACAGCATATTTATGGTGTTCATAGTTTAAAGTCGGAAATATGTACACAGATATTACGCATTTGTATTCAGGCAGTTATGCCTCAACATGTTGGCCTCTCTTTCTGTCATTAATGAAATCCCCACTCCATCTGCATCTAATCCAAATTCCTCATGTCCATTCTGAGCAGGATGAGTAGACCTGAGCCTCTCCAGCTGTTCCTTAGAGATGCGAAGGTTCATTTCTGGAATTGAATTTCCACAGTCTTATGTAAACTATCTAGATCAGTGCCCTCACACAGGACACCTCACAGAGTACTTGGAGGTAAATACACTGACATTACACAGATCTAAATACACAGAGCCCCTAAATTTCTGCATGCTTTTCATTTCTCAATAGAAAACTTATTTTGTTCTTTACTTTTGAATAGCTAAATATGTGTGAAAAGCAGCAGCTCCCATTTGCAGTAGTGCATATACATCTATGGATATATATGTATGGGCATATAAGTATACAGACATATATACACACGTATTGTGTGCATATATACATTATATATATATAAAATACAGAAATAACAGTCACTATAAGACTAAAAAGCAGTTGTGATGGAATTTAAATGGGAACACTGTCTTTTTAAAGTAGAAACACCAACATCTACTGACAAAAAGGCAAAAGGAAGAAAAAACGTCCAGATACGTTAAAAAAAATAATAAATAACCAAAGTTTTATTGGGACTATTCCCAAAGGCCACAGTTTGAGTTTTCATCTAAGATACCAGGGGATGACCACGAGAAGAGAAGACTGGGGCTGAGGAGACATACACTTTTCACTGCTGATTCACAGAACACCTTTTCCCCACTCTTTTACGGCCTAAGAAATGTTGATACTCTTTCTAGAAGCTACTGCAGAAAGTGCCCAAGTCACTGGCTGCGCATTGCAGGTGCACTCCTCTGTCACCAGGACACATCGAGATGCAACTGCTTAGGTGCAACAGCCAGATCAGCATGCAGCGAGCTTTGTCACTGCTGTTACTTGGTTTTGCATTGCTAAGCACGCAGTAAATCTTGGGAATGCTGCCAGAAAAGGAGCCTTTTGATCTGACCTTGAGCTTGTGAAATGGGTGGGAAAGCACCATAACATGATTGCTGGTGTGCACATAAGTGTGCCAGGCAGCCAGGGCTGGTGTAGTAGTCCTGGCTGTAAATGGGCCACAATGGGGAGTTTCCCATTGCTGGTCAGGGTTTGCTGAAGTCAGAAACATGACCATACATGGGCACTTCACACCATTTCTGCAATAGTTACTGAAAAGCTGGTTTTTAATTCTCCCCTGCAACCTAACCCTTTCAGTCCAGCAAATCATCCATGCTGAAAGTGTTTCCAGAAGTGCAATGTTAAGAGAGGATGTGGAATAAAAATATTGCAGCCCTTGGCTACAGCACAGCAGCCCTCAAAGGTGACCTCTGAAGGCAGCCTGCAAGCCTCTAACCTCCCCTGCCCTTTCATCGTATCTTAGAAGAGTCTTGAATGTTTTGTTCTTTGAAAACGAGCAGGGAGAGATGAGAGGCTCTCCACGAGGGTTGGTTGGTTTGTTTGTTTTCCTTCCCACATGTAGGTCCTGTCTCTCCTGGAAGGGGTTCTGGCTAACTGGGCAACTAATGAAACAATAATATTGTCTGAGACAAGGGAGTGGAAGTCTAAAGGGGAACATGCATTTATCTATCTGGATTTTGTTTTTACTCTGGCTGCTTAGCATTTCTAATTCCTAGCTAACATCTACTGGAGTTCAGTCATCAACTGATGTCTTGGAGAAACAAGCTATTTGTAAGACATCCAAGAGCATCCAAACTCCCAGCAAAGCCTCCGTACTAAACACACAGCTGCCGGCCTGCAGAACAGGGTTTCAGGCAAGACCAACATTCAGTGCTGTGCGCATTTTAGGGGTTAAACGTAGCAAATAAAGGGGCCTTGTCTGTCCCCTAACTTCTTAACCAGCATGCAATGGAAAGCAATAAAAAGAAAAAACAAAATCACCTGTGGACAGCAGACATGATGATTTAGTTCATCTGCAGGGGGTTCTTCTATACATCGTAAAACATGTGCTCTGTAGTCTTACCTAACACATCCTACACCATGATATAAGTGGATGCATAGCAACTGCTGGCTGCAAGGCCACTCGAGAAGAAACATACTTGAAATTATTCATTAAAAAGATGAGTTAAAAATGAGCCTGATTCTACACAGGTGAAAAAAAAAAAAAGCCGCTAAAGAACGGTACAGAAGGGTCCTGTGGCATTAGATCAGGTTCAGTAGATGATGATGGAGATGCACGTAATGAGTTGGTAACGACGGGGAGGCAAAGCATGGCTCCTGACCCAGATAAACCTGAAGAGCTCTGCTGATGTCCTCTCCCCAGCTGGCAGGAAGAGCCCTGTCTCCTCAACCATGCAGCCGCCGGCTGTGCAGCTCCCTGCCTGGGGCTGACGAGGCTCCGGCACCTTTCCCGGCTTCAGCAGCCTCATCACGGCGACAAACATGGATTGCTACACTAAACACGTCAGGCTAAGTCAATAGTTTAATAACCACTATTAAGGCTTTTCCAAATCCATTTAACAACTGTAAATTATTCCAAAATAAAATAGCCTCAGCCAATCAGCTGTGTAGTCACTGACCCACTACTATGTGCTTATTTCTCAATTAAGCAAATCTCTGCTCTACGGTTGGCTTTAGCTGCTTTTGTAGTTTTATACATTGTAAGATCCGGTATACAAATCCCCTGCCTGAGAGCTTCAGCTGGCTGATTCGGACATTAGGCTCGCCTTCGCTGGTGGAGGTACTGGGATAACCCTCCGCACTCAACTCGTTCCATGTCATTCCTCTCCTGTTGCTTCCCCCAGCTAAAGCCACACTGCTCAGCTGCCCCTGCCCTGTCAGGGCACAGGACCACCCTGAAGATCTGTGCCTGCATGTGAAAGGAGAAGGGTCACTCGGGGCTGGGGCTGCCCCTGAGCTCCAAGGACGGAGCTGCCCTCACCTCTCGGAGCAGCTCCTGTGCTCCAGGCCGGCTCCAGGGCGCGCTGAGTCCCGGGTGCTCCGCCAGCTCCGGGCAGAGAAGCTGCGGCGGCAGCGGCAGCACCGAAGGGGAGGTGCCGGGGCGGGGGAGCGCGGCACGGCAGCGCCGTTAATGAGCCCGCGGCACCGCTCAGTCGTTTAGAGCCGCCGAGTTTAGAGTAGCCAATCAGCCCGACGGGGGGAGCGGGGAGAGCCCGTCAGGCGCAGCAGGAATAATTGGAGGGAGCTCCTAATTAATTTGATAATAGCCCTATCCTGCACTAACGCACTCCACATGCAAAACCGGGTAGAAAGTGCCAATTAGCGGTGGAAGGGAAGGGAAACGTGTGAGGAGGATTCAGGGAACTTCTCAGCCGAGGCATGCAGGTGTGCCGGGCCCTCAGCAGCTCTGTACCTCCTCATGCGCAGGGATGACCTGCTCACATCTTTTACAGCCTTGTGTCTGCTGTAGCCTATGTCTCCCATGGAATAAGTTAGCTTTCTTATTGATACTCGCACCCATCAACCAGCCATAGGTGGGCTCATGATGCATTTCAGAGGTGCTCTAAGTCATTTTTCTGGTCGTTTTTGCAAGACACAAGATCCTCATGCTCCCCAAACACATGGAAGCCTGTGTGCTCTTCATGCCTGCAAGCCATGGAGAGGGGTAGAGCCAGCAGAGCCAGGCCTCAGCTTCTTCAAGGGCAGGGGTCATCAGCTTTCTTTTTTTTCTTGTGGCTCATCCAATCCATCAGGAGGCAAAGAAGAGCAAAAGTTCACAGAGAGCTGGGGCTCTGCAGGGACCCTTGAGCTGCCCCTCGCTCCCCAGTGCACTCATCACAAGCTGCTGCTAGTCCACAGATCATAGTTAGGATTTCATTTCTAAACACTGATGTTGGCCTGCCACCAGCATTTCAGATAGCCTTATTCTAGCTTCTCTCTACTTGTCTGTGTCAAGCTGGTTTGTATTTTCACTCCTGACTCTTTCCAGAACCTTCAGCAGTCTGTATTGCAGCCCAATCCCAGGGCCAAAACCAGCAAATAATTCAATACATTTTTCAGAAAACAAGCAACTCTGATCTAAATATATGTTGTTAAAGTTTTACCGGGTACCTTGTACTCACCACTTTTAATGCTCCCATAAAGCATGGAGCTCTAATGAGCTGCAGCTTGCTTTCTGGGCAAATATGAAAGAGGGGGTTTACATTAATATTTGTGAACGTGGACAAAAGTCACTGCTCTGTGGGCACTACTGTGGTCACTGGGACAGGCAGTGTTTTACTTATTTCCTAATCTGTGTTTTGCAAAGCAGAGGGCACATGCAGGTATCTGTGTATTCCCGTAGCCTATTGGTTCACAAAACCCGCAAGGAGAGGGGCTGCAGGGAACAGAAAAGCAGCTGCTGTTGGCTCCTGTCACGCGAAGAGCAGAGAAAGGGGCACAGATCCAACAGCCTGTCTTAGAGCAGCTCCATATTCACGGGGCAGGGGGTGACTTCCAGCCACTCAGTATCCAGCGCTTGCTGTCAGCTAAAGGATAAAGATGGATAGGGTGAAGCAGGGTCTCCAGACATGATGGTGTCCCACATTGCAGTCACCGGCCCTCGGGGACATCAGCCAGGGGGTAAATGGATGGGAGCATAATTGGGGGAGGGGATTTAAAACAAAGCCAGAAAAAGAAAACCCTCTCACAACATTCATAACCCTCTCTAAAAAGCTTCAGTTTAAAATGAAACACAAACCTGGCACCTCGCCACAGGACTGTACAGCTTTTACCTGTCCCCATATGTAAAGTCAACCTGAGTGAGCTGTTAAATACTTTAATGCAGCCCTCCGACCCCCTGGAGGCACCTTCCTCCTGTGAACTCCGGAGCCAACTCTGCAACAGCAAACTTCAGATCTGGAAACATTAACTACTTCCCATCTCGTTAGAGGATAAAAGTATCCACCTGGACACAACGGACTGTAAACCAAATGCCCAAGTTAGGGAAAGGCAGTCTACATGGCTCACTGCTGTGTTCCTTGCAGGAGGACCTTTTCTAACCCACTCAACTTGGCTACATGATCATACAGTTTTCCATTGCTGATAAAACTGGGCCCAGCTCAGGCTCCCCGCAAGCTACCTGTTCCTTTCTACTGTAGAGCAGAGTCTGCCTTTTAACGAGACAATGATATGAAGATCTTTCCTTCGTACCATGTGCAACAGAGGTAGCTTTAGTTGTAGGAAGCATCCCTGCCACTGGCTCCCATCCGGCACACAGCACAGAAGGAAGGGTCTGCTCTTTCTTCCCTGGGAGTGTATTAATTTCAGACGCATTGCAGTAGAGCACATTCACCCCCCAGTAGGAATAAGAAATAAAACACACGCTTTCCTTGGAGCAAAGAGACCAAAAGCAAAGCATAGCACATACTTAGTTAAAAAAACCCATCACACACTCAACTTTGATGTATTTGATGCAGGAAATGGCATGGTTTCTCCAGCTACGTTGCTATGAAATCTTAAGTGAAAGATTGCTTCCAGCAGAACTCTCTGATTAAATCTGGAGAGATTTAAGAAAAACTAAGATTTCAAGGCCCAATTAATTTTCTGACTAAGAAGTCAAGATGGATAAGGAACTAAGAACGGCAGCTGAGATGTGAGTCTCCTTGATTATGCTTCTGTTTGTTAATGAAGCTTGAAAAATGAAGGTACAGGAGAATAAAAAGCTGACCTTTGATGTTTGTGATATGCCATAAACTAGAACCAGCCCCCCAGATTTTTGCTTGTCAGCTTTGCATTTACTAAACAGAAGTTGTCTTTAAAGATGATTTAACATGATCACAGGTCTGTCTCTACCACTTACATTCTCAAAGAAAAGTAGCCCCTATACATTGCCCCTTCTTCATTTACCGTGTTAAAGTAAATTAGTAAATAAATAAAGGGGCCTTAAAAGTTTGAGGGCCGATGCTTCCTGCTTGTCTCTTTTTCTTGGTATCCCAAAGACATGCAAAGTCTTTTCTTTTTTCTGCTACAGACATTTATAGATGCTTGGGGCTTCTCCATGAGAAGAAAGGGGTTTCCTTGCTCCTAGGGGAAGTAGGAGAAAGGCAGCTCCTAACAAAAAGAGCTTTTCTTATAAATGCATTAATAACTATCATAGATAGAAAACAGTCTAAATAAGAAACATTTCTGGGCGCTGAATGAGGACAGCACGCAGTCAGCAGAAGCGGGCCCATCACAGCCATTCTCCAGGCAGCCACAGAGCCTCACAGAACAGATGTGCCATTTCAGTGTTTAAAAACATACAACTGAAAACAAAAGCCCTTTCCAAGATCTTTTTTACACTCTAATAATCAAGCAGCACGTTATTTTCAAGAAATAATGACTAGAAATAATTTCTGCAGAGCCACATTCCCAACAAAATCTAAACCTCCAACTTAAAAATTTGCCTAAAAAGAGGGAAAACAGCTAACCTTTCCACTATCAGGGAATTCAAGAGACTCTCCTGTGCCCAAATCAGCCACATACAAATGCTAGAAGAAGGGGTTACTTTAAAAAGTGTATGTGTGGGGAGGGAATCGCCCAGGAGCCAAGTCAGCTACACTGAGATTCCCGTCTACTGCAGGCAGTGAAAATTGTCTAACCCCCTGAAGTTTGCAATCCTTGTCTCAAGTACTGTATACTCCGTAAGTAAAACCTCCTGCCCCAGAAATCCAAGGGAGGGTGAAAGAACTCACTTGAAGGTTTGCCTCTTTGAAAAAGACCTGAGGAAAGGAAAAAAAGGTCTGTTTCAGGGCTCACAGAATAAGTGTATTTGGATACTCCTCCTTAAGAAAGGACCCAGATGCAAGCAAGGTTTGTGCCATAGTTTAAATCCAGGTTCCCAGGAAAACTTGCTTACAAGAAGATCAGAAGATCTGAGCATCATTACTGCAGAGGATTCTGAGAAATTATCTCCTAATACGCAGTTGAAGACAGAACTAGTCTTGGTCTGTCTTTGGCTTGAACCTCTACTGAAATTTAATGCTGACAAATCAAAAAGGGATATATCCAGAATCCATAACCCTGATAAAAATGGGAAATCTGTATCATCTTAATCAAAGGATATGCCACCCTGAGCTGGATCTGTGTCTTGTCCCTTGGCCTCATATGACTCCTGTGTGCTAGAGGTTAAGGGTTTGTTAAAGAATATCGGTTTTGATTAAGTGTCACATATGGTGTAAAACATCCTCTTTATCACTGGCAGTGAAGGTTGGGGGCCAGACAGTGCCTTTTAGTGAGCTTCTAATATAAATTAGGTGTCTTAGGTAATGGGTGGATTTCAGACAGGATTGATCTTTCTATGGTCCAGTGAAAGTAGGTGTGTTTGGCGAGATGTCACAAAAGCGAGCTTCCTGGCACCTATACTAATGGGCTGGTTACCCCTTTTGGAGTAGGACTTGAAAAATGTAGCCCAGGAATTCCCCCTCCCCCTTCCTAACTTTTTCTTTTTCTTGATGTAATGGGCAAAGGTCTATATATCCTTTACTCCTTTGGTATTTCACTCCTTGTATTTGCAGTATCACTCAGTGAATCTTAAGCCACTCATCCTTTTAGTCACTTACAGCTCCCTAAACTTGCATGAACTTAAAGATGAAGCGGTTATGAGTAGACTGGGTTACTTACTATTTTTATCAGTGTACCACCTTTAAAGAAAAACGTATCATCAAGTACACCATCGCCACCACAACCAAATGATTTCTATTCCCCATTAAGCCCTCCTTGGAAACTTTGATTGCACAGAGACCTAGGAAGAACTGTAGAGATGTTAAACCCTAAGTTCCCCTGCCTCAAAAATAAGAGCAAACATGCATTTCTATAGACATCAAAACGTGTCTGTATTTTCCTCTTTATGAAGCAGAAATTCTCTCAGCTTTGTGCAAAGAGTGGCATGATCAAAAGCCCAAACTGAGCACACGAGAGCTGGGAGCTCTAATGCAGAGTCTAGCCACGGACCTCAGGTAAAGAGGGTATATACAAAATAAACCTTTCCTTTATAGTTCATTGACATGTCATAGTTAAAACTTTTCTGCAAAGTTTCCATGGGTGTTTGAAGCAGTGAAAGCACAAATGCACAGTTGGCATTGCAGAATCACAAGCGCAGCCAGTGAAACAAGTCTGTAAATCTCTAAATATGCAAGAATACAGCACAAACATTCTGATATTTCACTGCATTTCCCACATACCCACTCCTCATTTGAGCATTGGTAAGTATTAAATTGTTTAAGAGCATTTAGATAATCAAGATATATAAATCTGTTCTGATTCTGACCTGGAAAAGTTCCCTTAGTTCCCAGTTTAACTAACCAGGATAACAAAGATTTAGAGCGTGAAAACTCTTAATTTGCTTACAAAAATATATTCTTCTTTAGGCAAAGACTTAAGCACACCTGTAACTCTGAGCACAGAATAACTCCGCTGAATGCAGTGGGATTATTATGATTAATGTTGCAGTTGCCTGCAAACCATAATGGAACCAGCCTGAGACATTGCCTTCCTTTTTGATTATTTCAGATATGAAGCATAAAAACTCTTCTGATATCATGGACAACCTGACAACCTTTTCTCTCTCCTTTCTCAGGACCTCTCATGCTTATTTGCATTTGCTATAGTGAAGTGACTTTGGTAAAGTGCTTTTAAATGTATTTCTTCTTAGAGACATTTTAAAAACCTGATTAACCAGTTGGGGTTTGGGATTTTTTTTCCAACAGCATCAAATGAAGGACACTTATTCTTACACCCCACATTCCCAAACTGGTTCCTGGTTGTCGCTGCCTACATCCAACATGAGTGTTTCCAACAGGGATACGCTGATTTATTCTCAGCTCACCCTGTGTGTCAGTAGGGCAGGAGTAAACAGGCTGCTTACAGGACCAGGACAAGTCTGGCAGCATGGATTTCCCTGCAGGCCCCATTTATCCAGTGGACAGTTTACTGGGGCTTACCTGTCAGAGCCAGGCTGACAGCAGCATCACAGCTTTCTGCCCTACCCTGCCACCCTCTGTATTCCATGGACACCGTTGGTGGCCCAAACCCTCTGTGCAGGGTCATGAGACAGGATTCAGTGACTGGCAGTTCATTTGCTCTGTGCTGCAGCAAAATTACTGCCAAGACAGAAAATGGAGATGTTGCCCAGCTGCAAAGAAGTGTTACAGAAATATTGGTGACTCTCCACCTTATTCCACATACAGATACTTTGTGCCTCATATTAATCAATTTGGCAGAGGTAAGTAATGGTAGAAGGGTAAGATTGAATAGAAGATACCTGAAGGATCAGTTCTATGTTTATTACTCTCTTTTCTGTGCTGATGGGAATACAAGTTAAGAAAAGTTGTGACAAAAAGGTGATTGGATTCCTGAGATTTCCCCTTTTATGCTGTGGCCTTCAAACGGTGGACAGATCACCTGGCAAGCTGGCTGCCCTCTCATGAGGTGTGAGGAAGGGGAGGTCCGTTCTGTTTGGGAATGAAGCACACAGTGAGGGGAGGATTTAAGACAGGGGGTTCATGGTGGTCCCAATTAAATGTACAATCACATGTAGTACTTCATAGGTAGGTGATGGACAAGAGCAAATATTGCTGCAGGATACCTGAGAGCCAAACAATGGCCTTTGGAAATGCAGGACTACGATCAGAGCAATCTACTTAAAGGGGTTACACTGAAACCAAGGGAAAACGGTTTCTCTTCTTCCTTACTTTTGAACACCAAAAAAGCCCAGAAAAGTTTATGTCTTAAATGTAGTTTCATACCCATCCCTTGTATGTACCCCTCTGAAGGGGCTCTCCTGCAAACCTTACCGGTGCAAGACTTTTCCATACAGAAATAACCCTTTAAGGGTCTGACAATTTTCCATGAGTGAGTGGGGTATGGGGAAAAACAGGACCAAGACCCCTTGACATTTAAAGAACAAGTTTGTCCAATTCAAGAGTCAGTTTTCATGACATGGGTTATTAAGATGTTGAGCACTCTCCCTGAGCACAAGGTCCCCGATTACTATCCTGCACCACTTTGGGTTTATTAATTCAATTAGTCTTTCTTCATTAGATGCGAGAAGAGTGGTTTTCATGTGATGTGGTACGGGTCCACCTCTGCCATGGAGACAAAACAGAGGCCATCCCTGCTCCCTGCCCAACCCCAGGCACCAAGCCCCATGCACACACAAGACCTTTCTGAGCTCCATTTTCACCATCTCCTCTCCCTCCAGGACCCATGGTGCTTTGTGCCAGCCCAGGGTGTGCCGGGCTTTACCGAAGGCTCCTTGGCAGCCCTTAACAGATGAGCTTGACAGCCTATGCAGCAACCAGGTGACTGAGCATTAGCTCGCCTGCAAGCGCAGGCACTAAGTAAATCTCATTCCTAATCCAAATCACTTTTGATAAGAACAAAAGCTGTGTGCAAATGAATATTTCCATCTTATTTCAAATTCTAGGTTTCAACTGCAATATTAATGCTATTTTACAGTGTAATTTACTTGTAATAATATGTCATTATTGCCATTTTACAGTTTTCTCTTAAAGTAGTAAAGAAAATGTTTTAAAAGGCACAAATAGCTGCAGTACAAATCTCCATTCAGCCTAAGAATCTGTGCTCTCCCATCAGAATGGCACGTAATTGAAAACAATGACATCCCCAATGGGCTAAACACTCCCGTCATTAATGCATTTTCATTTTGGGATAAAAGGGCACACTTCCAGCTTTTTTTTTCCTAAATAATAAATATAAATTAAGCATTTCTCTTCCATTCCCAGAATGGCATCTGCCAGTGAAGCCAGGGCTGACCTCAGTGCATCTCAAACCAACATGCTGGGTTTAGACGTAAACCTACCCAAGGCAAAGGTCTCCCTGCAACGCAGCACTTGATAGGCAGCCTGCATAGAGAAGCATCCTTACCTGGTGACGAGTGCCTGAGCACCAGGTTACTGTACCACTGGGCTGTCAGGAATTGCAGACAACTCAGGCAAGCCTTCAAAATCCAGGCTTTGTGAGAAGGGATGGCGATGTCATGAGGAGGCTGCATCACTTAATGGAGAGGACGTATGTCATATGTCATACATGCAATGTTACATCAGTTATGTTTCCATCTCTCCTACACATTTTTAGATGAAAACTGTTAGTCCTTTTGATGAGTGAGGAAAGCTGTTCCAGGGAAGAGTTGTCAGTTGAGGTCTGCTCTGTGAAAAGCTCCACAAACAGTAAGGGCAGAATCCCACTGTTAGTTATGAAAACCACAAATACATCGACACTCAGACTTAAATAGCAGCCATCCCTTGGTCGGAACTTAAAACCCTATTTGTGCCTTGTTCAGACTACCAGCACTTTCCCATGTAGGAAGTGTCCTCATGGCTCTGCCTCACCCCCCATGTGTTTCCAACCAGCAGGAAGAGGGATGGAAGATGTGGTTGGCAGGAATGGAGATACAGACACTGCCCCTCTAGGGAAAAGTCCTTGCAACATGCAGCTGGGGCACTACTTGGGCATAGGAAGTCTGAGATGCAAGTGGTAGGAGGGTTGTAGGTTACACATTGAGTTGTCTGCTGAAGGCTGGGACTTTATAACAGCAGTGACTGTTGTTGAGCAGCTGTGAGGTTTACATCGCATTTCCAAAAAAAACAGGATTTCTCAGTGTGATCTCTGTCTGAATTTGGTAGAAAAATGTTTAATGGCTGGCAAAACATTAGTAAATAAAAGCAGATCAAGATGATGTTGTTACAATAACAGATTACATTACTATTCCCTGTCCTTAGGAAAACCCTGATTACACCAAGATCCTCACAGGCTCTTATGAATAAGTCAGGAAGGGGCTATAATGACCCCGCGTGAGAGCACACAAGCTGCAGCGCAGCCAGCGAGGTGCCAGGTGCCTCTCAGAAACAGGCACTAGCCTAGATGACTAACAGCAGTTATCACAGGGGGTTTGCTCATTTTCTTTGATAATTTGAGCCAGATTTGCTGCTGGTATAAACCAGCACCGCTCTGCTGAAGCCAAGAGTGCTGCCAACTCATATCAGCAAAAACTGACCCTTAATCTGTTTTTAATCCCTTCATTCTTCATTACCTTATTGAAGAATCGTACCTCAGTCAGAATATTCCCCACTACAGGGTTGAACAGACTTTTCTTGTTCATCAGTGTATGGGAAACCCCGACAGCTGAAGTATCCTTCCACCTTTGCGAGCACACCTAGCATTGATTGCTGATCTTATACCTTGAATTGCATAATTACTGAACTAAGAGAAAATTACTTTTTGCTTGCAAGTGTCAGGACAGCTCTGAATCCATGAATGACTCACCCTCAGGCACTGGTGTTTAATTTATGAGCTATTTATCTCCTTGCACACACCCCAGCACAAACAATTATATTTAGTAATTTGTTGATCTTATCAAGCCTGTTTGATGTTACTATTGCTACCTCCAATAATGTTGTGCTTTGAAACTTAAACAGGGCTTATAACCAAATTTGGATACTATGCACACAGTTCAGGTTTCAGGGAAGTTTAACTCTTTGGTAACTAAAAGGTTTTGCATACAGTTTACAAAGGAGAGCAAATGATGCATCTTCGGCTGACAAATCTGGGAAGTTGGCCCTTCAGCAGCATCAGAGCCCCTGTTAACAGTTAGTTCTGCCCTTGCATGGCACAGGTGAATTTTCCTAGCTGAGGATGAGAGAGGGGAGTGGATCCTATCCTGGGCCAGGGCACCCGAATCACCTCCATCCCATCTGTGCTTTGGGCAGGCTGCAGTGGCTGGATGTGGTTCCCACATGGATTTGTTGCATCCTCCCTCGGAGCCTGTTCTGCTGCTCTGGCTCGTTCCTGGGAACCTTTTCATGTGGGCAACAGCCTTCCTTCATACTGAGCAAGGACTTTGTTAACCTGTACCTTATTACATGTTTACCATAAATCCAACTTTATGAACCCCTTGCTCAATCTAACTCTGTTACCGGGAGAAGGTATCAAAGCTGAGGCCACACGTTTACCTCAGATAGGACTTTGGGTGCAGGCAGCTCCTCTGTGTACCTGTGGCTGTGAGGTGAAGGTCCTCATGAAAGTGTTTCCCAAATGCTCCTCACAAACCTCTCCTCCTCCTTGCATGCTGCTGTGATCACTAGGCTCACCGAAATATAGCAAGTGAACTTGGTATAAGAGGTACAAGCAGCACAGGGGTTTAAGTCTGCACTTTTAAGCCCAGGCTTTAAATTAGCCCTCACTTCATACCTGGAGGTCCTGCCATAGGCAAGGTGGGGGATTCCTGCCTGTGGCTATGGGAGTGGGGGATTCACAGGCAGTGCAGGGAGCTCATTCCACAGCCTGCTGTGCTTGAGCTGACGGGTCTGGGTCACTGTGGGTGACAATATCACCAGCACAGAGCAGTACTTCTTCAATCCCTGCCCTCACTGGAATAGCCCTTGGAGTGTTATTTGTTATTTAAGTCCACTTCATCAGGGACTGTAGTGATAGGACAAGGGGTAATGGCTTCAAATTTAAACAGAGGAGATTTAGATTGGATGTAAGGATGAAGTTCTTTACTGTGAGCATAGTGAGCTGCTGGCACAGGTTGCCCAGAGGAGATGTGGCTGCCCCATCCCTGGTAGTGTTCAAGGCCAGGTTGGATGGGCCTTTGAGGAACCTGGTCTGGTGGAAGGTGTCCCTGCCCATGGCAGGGAGTTGGAACTAGATGAACTCGTAGTTTTTTTCCGGTCTGAACCATTCTATGACTTTCTGTGTTTGGCCATACCCCCATATATAACCTTCAGCTCTTCGACACCCTTGTCATGCAGAAGAGACCTTCCCCACCACCCATGCTCCTGTTCAGCCCGCCTGGGTCTGCCAGCCCACTCAATTTCTGAGACTCGGGTGAATGTATTTTGTCCACTTACGCATCATGTGCGCTCTTGCAACAGCCCCAGATCTTATTTTCTGCAGGGTTTATGAAGTTTTTCCATACTGAGCACATACATTTTGCATGTAGGGAATAAAGCGCTAGAGGCGTTCTGTAACTGCACAGAGCCGTAATGAGCTCTGATGAGCAGGCACCTACCAAATCATAGGTTTATGACAGCAAGCACACACATGTAACTTATTTCACAATATGCAACACGCTGCCATATGTATCTATTGCCATGGGTTGGGAATGGGCACTACCTGTAGGTAGAAGCCAAGAAATAACTGCTTCAAAGAGAGCCTTGAAATGCAGCATTTACTGTACAACTTTCAAAGCCCAACCAGCACACCACTGTTTCAATCCGCTGGGATACTGGGATGAATACCACTACTTTATTATTATTTTTTGAAGTTTTTTTCAAAGCCTCCAGCAGTTTTCCTGGTTTAATTGAAGTGAAATGGTGGATTGGCATGAGCAAACATATGGAATTAGTATGGGAGAGTAAAAATTAAAACAAGTGAGTCTTAGTTTTAAATGATTACTGACTTCCAATGAGTCCCCCCCTCCCTCCCCCCCATGCTCGCATCCTCTGTGAGCTGAGTGGAGAGAAATGCTAAATGTAGTTAGGATTTTTGAAACCAAAAACCTTGCCATACACATTGCTCTTTCAGAATGCAACGTTACGGTCCTGCCCTGCACCTGGTAGAGGAAACACACAGCATCCAAGCCACCCAATGGAACAGAGCACACAGCATCATTGCCAACTGCCAGAGCGGAGGGCTGACAATGCTCTGCAAGAACAGTTTGAACAAGCCTGGCAGCCACAAGAACACCAAAAAGGGCACCAAGAAAGCAGAGCATGCTGCCTCTGGGCTGACTGCCTGGGGCTGGGGCTGCTGCCCAGCCAAAAGCCCAAGCGAGGGCCCCAGCCCATGGAAAGCACCGCTGGCAACCACAATCAACACCAATAAAGCACTGGGAAGTGTTCAGCAAAGCTACCCCAGCTAGAAGCTGTTCTGTGGGAGAGGAGGAAGGGAAATACAGCTTATGACACGTGTTTCCAAAGCAGGCACTCTGGCATACACACTTCTTGACTAGCCAAGCCCTGTGGTCTGGAAAAAGAACAGAGTGAACTTGGGTGACAAAGGGGAGAAGTAGATGGAAACCTGCAGTAAGTAAGAAAGGATCCTTCAAGGAAGGTAAATAATTTAAAACAACTACAATAACACTACCACCTCTACAGGGCTGGATACAGCCAATGAATGGGCAAAACCCATTAAATTAATACTTCTTTGTTTTTTTAAATGAAGATTTTAATCAAAATGCAGAACTGTTAAGGACATCAAAGAGATCATGCTCCTTACTGGTGCTTGCAGATAGACTTTGAAGAAAAGTTGCTTTGGAGAGGAGACAATAATGGGTCACGTCAGACCCTTCCAGTCCAGCATCCTGGGTTTTGACAGTGGCCAACAGGTGCCTGCCAGGGACTAGGTACACATACCAGTTTTACTCCCAGCATCCACAATTTGTGACTTAAGGACACTCCCACAGCAGAGGCAATACCTTAATTTTTAACAGTTTAGTTTTTTTTTCCCCAATTGACCTATTTTTCTTCACCCATGGCTTTGTCCAAGCATTTTGAATGCTTGCCAGCCTTAGGCATTCACATCATCTTGTGGCAGGAAGCGCACAACTGAAACCATGCAAAATAAGCATTCGGTTCAGCTCATCATCCCCACTAGCCTGAGCACTGAATTTATGAAGACATGGGAATCCTTCAGTTCCTCTGTGGAATATTCTGATCCCAAAGTGGGTCAAAGAGCAGCCAAGAGATGGTGGCTCTTACCCTGCACTAAAACATTTACTTCAGTTTTCAAATAGCCAAACACACCTGAGTCTCAGGCAGTTAAGTGCTTATTTTTAGTTCATCACCAACCACTTCCTGTTTTCCTTTATGTAACGTATCATGGAAACAGTATGATGTTTTATCTGATATATTATCCACACAGAAAGCCCAAGCCTGTTCCCCTTGCGCTGTTCTGGGAAACACTGACTAGGACAGAAAACTATCCTACATGAGAGGTATGTATGGGTACATCGTCTTCACAAGCTAAATCTCTGTTGTTCTTAGTGCTTCTAAGTGGTCTGAAATATCACTTATTGGGGTGCCCAAGCACATCACCCATTGATGCTGCCAATGAAAGACAGCAGTAAGCCCTTGTCTACAGCACTGTTTTTATTTGACCAGGAATATACTTTTAAAAGTGAATCTCCTGATCACACCTATATACACACACTCCCTGCTTTGCCAAAAAACCCTATTCAAGCAAATTAGTAAGCTGAAACATAAACCATAACATATATTTTAAAGCTGTGGCAAATATTTAGGTTAGGTTTCTATTTGCAGAATATTGTGATAACTTCAGAAAGCCCAGTCTATCATGAAAAACAGTCCAATTTTTAATCACTTTTATTTTTAGGACAGGGAGGTATAGTGAAGCACACACACTCAAATCTAAAGAAATACAGCTTATTAAGCATAACTAAAAGATGACAAATACGAATTGATCTATTAATGATGCTGTCCTTTCTAACAACATCTTCACTGACATGCGATAATTAGGGAGCACGGGAGTTTTGGAAACCGGAATGAGTTTCAGACAGGAGAAGGGAGCACATTTCAGCAGGTATGAGCACAGTGAAGTGGTTACTTCTCTTTCACCAACACATACTCCACTTCTCACTCACCTTTCATTGCATCTGAAACCCAGCATGAGCCCTTCTCTGTTACTAGCACCTTGCTGACTTCCAAGGGAAACAGGTAAGCTCCATTTTCTTTTGGATTTGACTTTTAACACAAGATTTAGTGGTCCTAATCTTTTCTCAATTATGTAACGTCAAATTAACACCAAGAATAAATACTGCCCGCACCAGGGAGATGGTATAAAAGAGAATTCCAAAGGTTCCAAACCATTTGAAGCCCTAGCTTGCCCACTTTGCAGTACTCTCCCCCCCTCCTGCCAACATGAAAAAAGGAGACGCACTTTAAAACAAAATCAACAACTACGCATTGAAGACGTCTGCGCTCCCTCTTTCTCCTCAGTGCAATTAAAGGCACGATGCCAACTTTTCAACAATGAGCCTTGTGGCTCTGGCTGACCCATGTCTTACTCTTTCAGAAATGAGCAATGAAGCTCAAAGGCAGCATCTCCAGGGAAGCCTCGGAGGAGGAGATCACAAGCGCTCCCAGTATCTTAAGTGCAGAGGGAAGGTTAGCCATAGATGTCATTTACAAAGTTTGTAGCAAGCAAATTTATCACAGCAACGTGAGAGGTCTGGCATCACCAATGAGCCACAGGTAATATCGGCATCTCTCCCAGCCCTGATCCCACCGAGTCTGTAGCTGAAAAAGTCAGGCTGCTTTAAACGCTTTAAACATCCTGCAAGCAAGGGCAATTCTACAACTGGCATTGAAAGTGCAAGCTTGATTTTCCTTTTGCCAACAACTCATTTTTCTATGTTACCCAAAGAGACTAGCTCTCTCTCACGGCTAAAGGGGTAAAGAATTACTAACAGCTGCAACCTTATTTCAGCTGAACAACTTACCTATCCAGCACAGCATGACCTCTTCCTTCACATCACTGTGTCACCCTGCGCTGGCCTGAAAACCAGACCTGAGAGGACAACACACAACATCAGGCACAGCTGTTCCAGCCTCCACAATTTAATAATTTCAAGGCAAGAGTTAAATACTTTTTCAAAACGATTTGAACAAAAAAGCTTCAGTCTCAAGGATAAAATGCTTCTTCTACATATATTTCCTCTCTCCAGTGAAAATCATTTATGCTGCATCATTCTTGCTATCGTTGTTATCATCTCTCAGTGAATGTCCATCTACAAATTCATTAACTTTTTTGAGACAAATCACTGGCATCCTAATCTTCTGATTCCCATGAAAGACTCACTTCTGAGACACAATTGTGGCTGCCCCACACTGCCAGTTACTGTATCATACACGTCTTAAAATTCTGTAATCAGCATCCACCAGGTGCCGTATCGCATTCAGCACACCACAGTCAGTCAATACAGACATCCCCAAACACACCAAGGCTGGTTTTGTCAAATGTTTTATTGAGTGTAGACATCTGGAGTACTGTAAAACATGCATTATCTGTAGATTCAAAAAGGAGCAAGCCACATTGTCCTCACTGTCAAACGTGTCAGGCTTGGCATACATGATGGAGATTAATGAAGTATCATGAGAGTAATATGGTTCCTGAAAAGCTTCTACAATTTGGAGTAGGGTCTTAATCGTTTGAAATGCAAAGCTGTTCACATTTGGTGAACTTGCATGTTCACTGGAGGTGCCATATTTTAATTCAAACCAAACAAGGATAATTTCACTGGGGGAGGGGAGGTTCCCTAGGTAGAAACTGTATCTTTTTGTTTCCAGATATTCCACCCTAAATAAAAATTTATATCCTTTTTGAAGAAACACAGTTTGTTTCTGAGCAATGAACAACATCTGATATTCATTTCTTCTTGGGTTGTTGAGGTGTATTAAATTTAAAGAAGATAATATCTCCATCCTCCACTATGTAATTTCTGCCTTGTTGTCTGTATTTTCCAGCAGCCTGTAAATAGAACAGACAAAAGGAAAATGGGTTATTTCACTAGACATTTTATAGTATTTTCGAATTGTAATTATTTAAATACATTTTGGTATAGAAATGGTACCACTTCAGCTTCAGATATTGACAGCCACAATACTCCTCGGTTTGACATAATTTGCTTTTATATACATATAAAATATATACAAAATAATTTAACCTCCACTTAATTGGTGATGCTTAAATGCCATCTGCAATATATAGTGGTAAATCTGTAAACCCTGGCAAGTCTTAAGATAAAGGACACTAAAAACTCTTTTGTTCCCCCCCTTATCCCCGAGCTTTCAGGCTTTTTCTTCATCTAAAAAACCTGCAGATGGCAAACACTGGCAGCAGGAATATAAGACAGTTTTGCTGGAAAGGGCGACCAGCAGCAGTCTGCATCATGGCTGCATGGCTGTCAAACTGGATATGAACTACTTCTGAGCGGCTGGACAAGTGAGAGCTGCCAAAGTGAAAGATGGGAACACTACCCAAGAGTCACAACCATACATGTCTTGTGCTTCAAGTGAGGCTCTTGTCTGCTGGTGCCCAGAAAATGAAAGACTGAGGAGCACAAAATACAGGCTCAGTTTTTCTGTCAGAGATTTCCTTTAGAAGAAATTTGCTTCAGAAAGACAGATACAAGAGCAGATGAGCTGCAAAACCAGGATACAGGAGAAGGCATACAGACTAAAGACATGAAAATTCGTTATGAAAATGCTGTACTTGAGAGCAGAAAATAGGCAAGGAATCCATTAAATCTCAGTACTTGCCGCATTAGAATGTATTATTATATTTTTCTGTCTCTATCTCATTGTAATTAAACCAAGTATTCACAGAGGCTACAGAGAAGCTGTAGCATTGGGACTGACAGACTGGGCAGGAGGTGGTCTGCAGAAGCATTTATCTTGAAAAGTGATCTACAATATGGAAAAGTTGAGACCTTCTGCTTTAGTTCAATAATGATTCCTGTTTTGAAGTTTGCTCTTGCAGGAGAAAGTGCTTCCATGCAAGACCTCACCGTGCCATTATTCTAAATGACACTATCACAGTGGTGGCATGCTAAGATCCCATTACAGGAAAGCTGTTAACTAATGACCTTAGTTGCAGTAGAACAGATCAGATTAATGGTACATAGTTAACTTAGACACCTTTCTTTCACAAAACCTGCTCTGTAAAGCAACGTATTTCTCTATATTGCTGTCTAGAAATTTAGAGGCTGAATAACCTTGTTGCTGTCATTACTTATTTAAATGTCGTCACTGGTGATGCCAGCCCACAGAAAAAGGCAGATAAAATAGCCTTGACAGTAAATATGCAGTGCAATAGTAATTGACCTTATCTGATATGACACTATTGGTGAATAATAAATAATACATTTAAAGTGGCTTTATATTCCCCCCCCCCCCCCCAAATCTGTTCAGACTATGAAAGCTTTACTTTCAAGTCGACTTACTAGATCTTTCCTTTGAAGATCCTATTAATGCTCAAAGTCAAGAGTAATTAGAGTAATTAATGACATAAACACTAATAAAACGGTGCTGTAAAAATCATCAGCAAGCGTAAGCTGCAGGCACAGGTACAGAGACATTTTACAGTCGAATACACTTATTACTTGGAAATATTTGTAGAAAAACCTGAACTCCATAACGTAACAATGTCCATTTTTTTTAGCACACTATTGCACGCAGTCAAAGTGGCATGGACTTCCTTAAATACATTTTGACGAACCAGTGCAAGTTTATGTATTTCTGTTACCAGTTTACAGTTAATTAAAAGTGACAGGGTTCCTTTAAATTCTCTAGAGACCATTTAATCCATTTCCATTGCTATCAGAAACACTGGTTGAAAAAATCAATACCCATTTGTGAATCTTGAGTATGTATTAAACAAGACACGTCTAACCAGTTCATTTGCACTTGAAAGCAGCCATCTGTAGAAGCCAGCTTTGCCTAAGCAGATATGATTGCTAATAATGTGATATCCCTGTAGACTACAAAGCCCACACAGAGCTATTCAGTGTATAGTTCACAGCACTGGCATTAAATTAGTTATGCTGTACTGGTGTTAAACACACACAAAATCAAACTTAAAAATCGATCAACTTGATAACATACAAAGCAAGCCACTGCCATTACCACTGTTATTTCGGCTGACTCCTGAAAGCTCCCAAATTTAATTTTGAAATTTACCAGCAATATAAAAGTAATTAGTATTGTGTATGGCATGAAACATTGTATTAAATGCAAATTAGAGAAAACTAGTGTGATACAACACATTTTTCTAAGAGCAAGGTTTTTTTCTAACATTGATTTAAAAACTGAGTAACAAATGCAAATGTGCTTCCTTTGCAGATACTTCAAAACAATAAAATATTAATCATTAAACATAATTTGAACAGGGAAGCTTGATGTTTAGAATTGCACATTATGAAAAGCAAGTAAAATATACAGATTAATAGGTATTAACTGACACAGCTTCTCAGGGAAAACACTTGGATTTGAGCATCAAAAACTGTTTCTGGCAAAATTTGAACCTTGGTAACATAAAGTGGTCTCTGACTGCAGAATATTAGATATATTTATAGCTGTGGTTTCACTTCACAACTACAACTCTACTTCCCGTTTCATAAGACAGTTCACATGCCGCAATGAACCAATTATACTGGGATTTTTTCCCCCTCACTTCCTGGGGTTCAAACAAACCTATTAAAGTCCCGCTGCTCAGTATGATCTTCCTTAGTGATACCACTGAGAATAAGCTGAATTTGAAATCATAGTTTTGCATACCTTTCAAGCTATCAAATAGCAAACAATAAAGCCGAATCTTTTTACATTCTTTAACACATTATAGTGCGCTGAAACCTTCAAATACAGCAATAGGCTAAATCAAACTAATGTGCTTTGTAATTGCAATTTTATAAAATAAAAATCTTAAGATATCAAAACTGCTAAATGAGAAATCAAATGCATACGAAATAAAGGCAAGTTTCTCTGCTTAAAGACAGCAGAAATAATGTGATAGCAGTGCAGAGAAGAACAGTTTTTCTTACAACGTTTATTTGCCATGTACAAGTTCATTTCATATTTAGTAACTTTGAATCAGATGTAATTTGTCAGCTGTAAGGGCACAACTTTGGGCACCCAATCAGTCTCTGCCCTCTAGTGTTGAGAAAGCAGATAAAATTCTTCTTAATAGAAGTGTCACTACAAAGAAGAGTGAGCTCAAGAAAAAAGTTTCTCATTAAATATCTGCACAGCCTATTCAGTAGATGGCAGTTAGGAAACTTCATCTACTGTAATATATTTTTGTGGACTACATACAACTATTACTGGCACCCTGAATAATTTGAGTAAGACATCAAAGGGCAATTGAATTAAAATACTGAAGGGGTAAATTTAAAGATTCTAATTATGCCTATCAGAGCCTAGGAGTGCAATCCACTAATCCTGAGGGGAAACGGTACATTTTTATAATATAATGTTGTATTAACCACCTGCACCTGACATTTACAATACTTTCACTGCAAATCCAAAACAAGATGACACATTAGCTGAAGAAAGAGATTTTCTATTTCTTGCATTTCCTTTTTAGAAGTAATTTGAAAAACTGCCATCTTAGGTTAAAATTCTGATTTTTCAACACCAAGTTAATTTTAAAGCTTATTAAATTCCGAACACTAACATGTAAACAGAGGAAGAAACATAACATAACATTTGATCTTATTGTTGATATTCAGTCCATAAACTGTCATATCTTGAATATGGAATAGCTGCATTCGTATTCAGTAAGCTGGAGCATCTGAACTCTTTCTTAAGCAAAAGATGAAACCAGATTTTGGCCTATTGCTAGAGGGGCTGCTAGAATTCACTTCACATCAAAAACTTCTTCCCAGTGATAAATAGACTTGAAATGAAAAAATGGCACATACGGAAGATGGGAGAAGAAAAAGATGGGGAGCTCACCTTGACAGCAGCTTCTGAACCCCCTTCTTTAAAATCTTCATATTTCATTACTTCAGCCATAATGAACCCCTTTTCAAAATCCGTGTGAATCTTCCCTGCTGCCTGAGGAGCCTTCGTCCCTTTCTGTCAAAGGAAAGGCCAGAAGAAAATTAACTGCATTTAAGAAGCCTGATTGCAGGAAAGAGGTTTCTCCTTTTTGATAGGCTTCCAGGATCTGCTGAAACTTTGCTTCCTATCAGTTAAAATGTCAGGCATAAAGCTAGGTCATTCTCTATATCGGGATATACAGATAGGTGCCTTCGTCTCAGATAAACCAACTGCTATTAAAGAAGGGCAGCTTTGTTTTTCCTAATAGGTATCAACAGCAGTATTGATTTTAGAAGCTATGATTGTGTTTTGCTGTGAGATTCACTTCGATCCCCACCTCTCCACATAGAAAGTGAGGAAAATAAAGATTTTTAAATAACTTAAAAATCTGAATTACTCAAGTCTTTTACTTACGTCCAAATCATTTCAATTAAATGATAACATTCATTGGCAAACCACATTTGTAATCAAAAATGATATATGGATCTCAAGCCCTACATGTCAGCTTATTTTTATTTCAGAATAATTTTAGTAAGACTAATATAGAACAAAATGTTCCTACCAAAATTTCAACAGCCAGATCACAAAAAATTAAAAATCACTGGCAACTATTATAAGATAATTTAAGTTTATGCAATAGAGGAGAATGCATTATCACTGCATGCTTTAAATTACAAGGACATACATTCTGTGCACATACAACCATGGAGAGAAATTTGAGAAATAATGGTGACCTAAAGGCTGCTTAATAAAGCATGTTAAAGTGCTAAGGAGTCTGACACTGTAAAGCACAGTTTTTACAATAAAAGATGTATTGGGTTAATATGGCTACTCACTGATGCTTACCTGACTAAATATCTTTGCACATTAAATCAAAGATACTTACAATCAGTCTTAAGATAAACCAGCTTTCAAATTTTCTAATAAAGAGCAAGCATTTCTCCTACTGAATACAGTGGAGTTTCAGAATGTGCTTTTAAAAACTATGGCAAGAATCAGAACAACAGAACTTCTGCTTTTATATTATTTCATAGCTATTGCTAGCAGTCGTGTAAAAGGAGATGAGATGAAAAGGCTAAAAAAATAAATGTGCTTTTAGGAAAATAAGTTTAACATGCTAAAACATATACATAAACATCTGGAGCAGTATTAATAAAAATATAAATTTACTGGAAATTATGTTAATGAAAACTAATTAATTCCATTGAAGGAAATTAAATACAGCACTGAAATTCACTGCACAGCACTAAATACACTGATGCAAAAAATAAAAGCTCACTGAACAGATCTGCACCTCCAAAAGCTGACATTTTTGTAATTTTTAAGATAGATTTTGTAACTCTGCATTTCAAAATATTTTTCAGTACTAATCTTTACATTATAACAATTTACATTCAAAGGCAAACCACTGCAGCTCAGCTCTCACTGTCCTTTGGGAATAAATTAGTCAATCTCTATGGCCGTAATCACACTATATCAATATTTAAAATACATGATACAAATTTTAGGCACTACTTAAGTTCCTGGATAAACATATAAAACTACCAAAATAAACTAGGTCTAAAAATTAAAGTCAGTAAAAGACCTGAATTACTGCACACTGATTTTAGGTTTTTGAACCCAACTGTGTATCCATGAGGAATATAATGATGTTATATTGCTTTTATTGCTGAAAATGTAATCCGAGCAAACCAAAGGAGGAATGAACCATCCGCAACCCAAACAAACTTAGTGAATACAAAATGAAAAGCAACATCAATTTCACTGCAGACAAACCCAGTCACACAGATTAAGCAAGCACAATACTGGTACGTCTTATCTCTGACCACAGGAGGAGGGTAGACAGATTCTACAGGATGAAGAAATTCAGACTATGTAATAGGCAGAATCAATTGTTACCTGCCTCAATCAATGCAGCTCCACTTTCACTGTTCAGCAGCTCACAAATAATTAAAGTTATCCTGGACAAAAACCTCATCTGTAATGACTAGCTAACCGCCACCATGACAAACTTCAAAGTCAGTGATATCAATCTGAATTCAATAGTGTGGAACTGGATATAGCTGATGAATAAGTATGAATCTTACCCTGATGGTCCATGCACGCACTTCATCTGGGCCTGCAGTGAAAAAGTATTCTAGTTGGAGTGCTGCATATCCAGCCTTAATGATCTTTGCTAAAGCACTGAGAGGAAAAAGAAAGAATCCAATTCATTCAAAATATACACATAAAACAGCTAAATGCCCCAAGTAATCAATTTACATGGAAAGACATCAGATACTTTGAAGACACTGGATCTACTTTTAAACACAGCAATAAACGCAGCAGCTTTTTTATTTTGAATACTCTTCAGAAAAACTACTTTTTTACTGCAGAATCATGAAGATGGTATTTTGAGTTATTTATTCTGCACACTACAGAAATACGGGATAAATTTAAATCACTATCCGGCAGCACTTTTGCTTTCATGCAATTTTCACGACTCCAGGTCATGAAAGCATAACTGTTTGACTGAAATTCAATACTGAAACAATTTATTATAGTTCTGCAGAAAAATTATGGCAAAATTTTCTCCACCGGCCCTATTCCCCATGGATGACGAAACAGTTTTGGTGATCATTCCTTCTCAAAAATATACATAACTAATACCTATGTTATAATTAAAACACTGTACAGAGATGACAGATGACAGTTAAAAACTTAATTTAAAATAAATCTTTTCACTCTGTCTCATGGTAAAGAAAGGAGAAGATTCTCTCTTTATAATGGTAATTACTCTGTCATTTATTATTCTATCAGCGCAAGCAATTAAATTACTGCAAGGAAATAGTTGATAATAAAGTGTAGGGAAAATGAATGCTAATTAACCTTTGTGTCATGTTCTCTTCCAGATACTTCTGTTTCTCCTCAGCACTCATATCTTGCAACTTGAGTTCCAAAGCCCCACTAAAAGGAATGACCAAAGCACCCGGGTCGTGCTTGTCCACCCACTCTTTAATTTTTATCAACCTGTAGACAACAAAGGGCACAACATTATCTTGTAGTGCATGCATGGCTGTACCACATTCATTATTATCAAGTAGCACATACATATTCATAAGAATTGCATGGATTTATGATGCCATCTTTTTGTGTATTGCTTTCCAAGGTCAAGGCATTAACAGGCAGCAATTGCTTCAGGTGTACTCCATTAACATTTCACTGTTTCTTGGTTTCTGTTTGGCATTTAATCTACCAGAAACAGGCATAATTTGAGACATAACCAGGTTTTTGGTAGAGGTTAAATACTTGCAATCTAAAATGTTAACAGAATAAAACTTTGTAGATCTGCGGATGTACACTTTTCCGCAATTTCCAAGAGTGATATTTATCAAATGCAGTAAAGCTGGGGTGTCTTCAATTTTTCCTCTGACTTCCTCCCCCCTCCCACCAAGCATCTCAGTGGCTAGGGCAGCTGATAGCAGCAGACAGAAAAGAACACCAGACTCTATAAACTCCTAGAGAGCAACCTGCACCCTGCTTTTTCTGGCTATTGATCTTGGAGAATAGCATAGCTAATGAATACAGAGCTGTGATTCTACTTGTTTCTTCCACTTTTCCACTCTTCCCAGGACAAAGCTTCTAGATACCTTACTATTATTATTCTTTTAAATAAAGAATAAAATTTCCAATTTCTTTTCATCTTCAATAATTGACAGCATCAGTAATAGTTTCCTGTACAGCTAATACTTTTTTTTAGTTGAATGAAACTACAAAATGTATGGTGTTAAGTTTTTCAGTGTTCAATATCCTATTAGAATCAAGAAAACTTTTGTAGCAGTAGCTGATGTTTAAACAATCTTTAAACACAGGCATCACATTCATGACTGCAAGTACTATTTACTTTAAATTTGAGACATTCATAAATTACCTGTAAGGAGTTCAATGTTATTTATAGGGCACTATTTCTGAACAGGTGTGAACGGTAAGAATGACAAGTCCGTATGCTCAGCATGAAAATAGGAGAGGCAGGGGAATACTCCCTGTACACTAGGAATCAAAGTACAAAATGCAGTATTTTGGGTGCTGTAGATGTTTCAGATCTGAAGCACCCATCACACAGTGCAGGATTTTATGCTTGCGGAGTTCTTTTTCTTAGTCCTGCTAATCTCCAAGATTTAGACTAAGGTTTTAACTGCTATTATACTAAAGTGCTTTGAAACTGTGGCCTGCAAACCTTTAAATAACCAATGCAAATGTCACTTCAGAAAAAAAATGAACTGAACCACAAGTTCATCAACACACATTTGTCAAAGAAAATAGCAGGGGATCAGAGCTATTATGAGATTAAGTGCATGGCCCACTGAGTAGGGTTTTAGATGGGACACAGAATATAAAAGTTCACTCAACAGTTTTCACACGTTTGTTATATAAGGCTGGTCTTCTATCATTTACTTATGTAAATACCCCATCAGTGGTTTTCAATCCTCATTATACTAATCTTTTTGTCCTGTAGTCACCCAATGAAAATACAGTCTGGTATCCAGGACTGATACTGAAACACTATTGCCTTCAGAAACATCTGAACTGAAAAATCACAATTAAGGTGCATTTCTGAACGTGACATGTGACATTAACACTTCTAAACCCAGCATTTGTAGTTTTGGCTAACAAATGGGACATCAAAGTTCAGAGCTCAAAACCATGAACCTTTTACAGAAAATGTAACTGGAAATAGATCTGGTATTTTAAGTGCACTTCAACATCCGTGCACACATCAGTTTTGTGTTTTTAAAATAAAGTATCTAACATTGGTCTCTGGACTGATTAAATAACATACCATGTGAAAGACAGAATGAAACACACAAATTTGAAAAAGTGAAATCAGCATAAAGGTAATGTCAAAAATTGGATTCAAATTCTGTTTGGTAAATATGGTCATCCTAACTAACAAACCAAGAACTATTGTGGAACAACAAGATAAGAAATAATTACTTTGGCTAAAACACCAATCCAGAATAATAATAGTCTTAGACTGTCATTTTAACAGCTTTTCTATTGAGTCCTTAGAGGGATTATTTGCATTCCTCAGGTATTCTATTGTACGATTCAGATGAATAAAGACTTACAAATCATTCCTCTACCGCCAGTGTGAGACTTTGATCCAGTGAATACACCATTGTACCTTAACTATAATTGGCAAAAAACCTGACAGTGTAGAGCATCACAAGCTTAATAACAAAGGAGAATATCTCAAAGTGTTGACAGATGATCTTCATAATGCAGGAGCAGAGCTGGTACATTTTAGCAATAAATGAGCACTGAGGTCTAAAGGTCTCTGAAGTGACTGACATCAGACCTGCTACAGCCTCACTAAAAAAATAAGGTACTGCATCCCACTCTGTACAGACAGTCAGGTTCTCTGCCTGTGTCTTTCACTTCTGTGACTTTCAGTGTCACAGGAATTACTAAAAAAGTACCAAGGAATTCCCCTAATAGACATCAAAATAAGGAAAACAAACAAAAAAGTAAATACTCAAATATAAATAATATTTCTAAATGATATTTTCTCCAAAGCAAAAATGCTTGGCTAATAATCATCAAGTAATAGTGCAAGCAAACTGGTAACCATCCAAAAACAGTGTACACACTAAAAGCAATTTAAAATACCCTCTTTTCTTCATCAGGTTTCTGAAACTGACATTATTAGGAGAGTTAAAACTAAATTGTTTATAAAACACAAAGCAAAAAAAAGAAAGGCTTATTCTAATACTATTCAGTAATAATAGTATGGGATCTCTTGGAGCACTTCTGGACATCCAACAGCCTTCCCCTTACTGCTTACTCAAGAAAGCTATGAAGACCAAGATGTTTTCTTGCCACTACTAGATTACAGAATCTGACAAAGCTGTCATTTCAGGGCATTCCAGTTTTTAACTCTTCATCAGTCCAACAAGGGAAAAGTAAAGGGAAGAAGCCAATGACTTCAGGTATGAAGGATCAGGACAACTACCAGAGTTAGCTCCTGATACTTTAATCAGGATGTAGAATAGACCTTGGAGAAAGGTTTGAAAATGAGGGCACTCACTAAGAAAGTCAACAAGCAAAGAGCACTAGAAAGGGGAGTTGTGCAGAAGGGAATGCCTTCACTATAAAATGAGGATTGCTCCAGAGGCAAAAGAAACAAAAAACCTGCAGACAACCGAAATAAAGAGGTACAAAAGTTGCAGAATGTACATTAACTACAAATCGATATTTGACAGAGTTTCACATGAGAGATCCAGCTGGGAGCAGAGACAGAGTTCAGATGGAAATCAGAAGTAGCGATGGAAGAGAGAAACTGCAGAGAGAACGAAAGCTCAGTGGACACCTGCAAGACAAGATGATCTGAACAACTGACCCCTGAGAAGAAAGGTAACTGTTGAGAGAGGCATTGCTTTTGTACAAGCAAGACAAAAAAAAAAAAACAAAAAAAAAACCACCATCTAACTCATGGAAAGGAAACAATTGTTTTTCTGTTCTACACCTAACTATGAGTGGAAACCAGCAGAAACAAACCAACATGGCAGGGGAGAAGAGAATACCAGGCAGCAATGAAAGAAGGAAAGAAACAAATGCAGAAAATGAGATAAGATCAAGCTAAGTGATCAAAATATATAAAAGACTAAAAAAAAAAAAAAAAAGGCCTATAATAGGAGTGAGAACAAGAGGACCTAGCAATTCCAAAAGGCTCTTGCTTATGGCATTTTTGGGCAATCCTGGATTTTTCAAACCTTCCAAATGCAATCTGTTTAGTGCTTTGCTCCCCACTGTTGAGAAGTTTTCCATATGTGTAGCCTAAGCCACCTTTATTTTAATTTAAATGCACTGGTCTGGAAACACATACTCCCTATTTCTATACAGCAGCATTTTTCACTTTCCTTAAAGGCCAAGTATTACTTCTAAACTTTGAACCTTTTTCTGGAATCTCTCAATTGGTCTAAAAGTTCCTGGAAGCTCTCACATTAATGTCTTACAAGCATTAAAATAGCTAGAGAATTAACTCACACATTTTTCAGGCAATTATCCTGTTTATAAAACCCAATATACTATTTGCATTTTTTTTGTGTGACAGCAACATTATCTCATGTTCAGTTTATAACTTACTGTATGACCCTGCTTCACTTGCTATTCTTAATACTGTATTTGCACAGTTTATTATTTCTACATAAAATCCTTCTTAGAAGTTGCACCCGAGCTCTTTTTTTTCCCTAATGATTTTTTTCCACTTCTTGAGGTGCTCTTAAATTTCAATTTTGCTCTATACATACCTGGACATCACCTAGGTTTTGGGGTCATCTACAGATTTAACAAGAATGCTCATCATCCAGCTCATTAAGGGAAATACATAACAGTATTCAACTAGAAGCTGCTTCTGCAGATCTCATAATGAGATATTCTTCCATTTGGAAAGTGAACCATTGATAACTATGCTCTGTGTATTATCTTGTAACCAGTCTTGCACACTCAACTGCCAGTAGTTCCCATCTAGCCAATTTTTCTTTCCTGTTTATGAGATTGTTGTAAGGCACTGAAACCTTTAAAGACTTAATAAAAATACCAATATGTAGTAAAGCACATTTTTTTCACTACATGCAAGACCATTAAATGTATCACAAACAAAATACTAGTTATCCAACAATTTAGACAAATAAAAAATAGCCAAATGAATTTGCAAAGACAACTAGGTTGCTTCCTGGTGATTAAGAACAGTGGAATTATTCCAATATTTTTCTTGAAATTAAAGGAAAATTCATCGACTTCAAAATGTTGTTTCTTCTTTCCTCTGTGCTCTCTTTTGTCTTCTAAAGCCTCACCCATTATTCACAAGTTATCTAAAATGATGATGAATCACACAACAATTATTGTGTTTTGCCATGTCCCAAAACATTCTCTATGAATACCATTAGGTTCAGTTGATTTAGTGGGATGGAAGAGGAAGATTCAATTTACCTAAGCACCAATACTGCATGACACAGGTCTTTCCCTTCTGTTCTGTTAGCATGGACACACTCCACAAAGATCAGATCACACTGTCCTCAGTGCTGTACATATACATATGAATATGCAGTCTCATATAAATAAGAAACATTCACACCTTCACTAATACCAAATTTATATAATCAACAAGGAATGGAATGGTGAAAACTATGAAACCGAAGTATATAAAAAAAAATGTCTGTGGCAGAACTTAACAGGAAATAGAAAGCACAGGTGATACTCTAACAGATTAACACGCTCTAACTCTCTATTGCTACCTGCCTTTTTTAGGGTACCCCTTTCTTCTCACACTACGCAAAGAGAAAGGAAGACTAAACAGAAAAGCATTAACGAATATAAAGGTACTTGCTTCCCCACCATGATAGTTTGCTGCTTATGAAGACAACAAATCTACAGGTGGTTTGGGAGTACCATTTACTGACCAAGGCAATCCCATTTCAAATTATCAGTGACATTTACAAGCTTATTTCTTTTATCTCCTGTTCCCAGATGGCCATGAGGAATGCAGGAATCCTTAAGATTGGTTCTTTCCCAACCTCTGCCCCTCACCTGCAAATACTTTCTAGTAACATTTAAGAACAAAACTACTGCCTCCTCACGCCAGGCTGCTCCCTGGCCAGGAGCCTCCTCTCAGCCCCTCACAAGAGTTTTAGCAACTCAGAACTTCATTTATCCTTTGTATCCTAAATGTGTTAAGCTTTTCAATACTTTCCTAAAGTCCAATGTCCGTGTCCCTTCCAGTATTCAGTCACTGCATTCAGATGAACCTTACAAAGAACAATGTGAAGAACTTATCTTGTGTGTTAGATGCCTTCAGCCCTCAACACAAGATTCACTTGAGCCTTGAAACATGCAGTGTAATAGTCCTTAAAATTCTTTACCACTGTCCTGGGTTCAGCAGTAGCAGTCATTTTTCTTCTTCTTAGTAGCTGGTTAGTGCTGTGGCTTTGACTTTTGGCTTGGGATCAGAGCTGGTAACACTGATGGTTTTAGTTGCTGCTCAGTAATATTTATTCTGACCAAGGACTTCCTGAGTCTCATGCTCTGCCAGGGAGGAGGGGAAGCCGGGAGGAAGCAGAGACAGGACACCTGACCCAAACTAACCAAGGAGGTATTCCATACCACAGCACGTCATGCCCACTATATAAACTGGGGGCAGTTACTCAGAAGGGTTAGATCACTGCCTGCTTGGGCTGGTTATCAGTTGGCAGGTGGTGAGCGGTAGTATTCTCTTCCCTTGTTACTTCCCTTATCATTGTTATTTTTGGTGGCAGCAGCAGTGGTTTGTGTTATACCTTAATTACTGGACTGTTCTTATCTCAACCCATGGGAGTTAGGTTCTTTCCATTTTCCTCCCCATCACTCCAGGAGCTGGGGAAGGAAGGGGGGTGCTGGGAAGTGAGCGAGGGGCTGTGTGGTTCTGAGTTACCTGCTGGGCCTTGTGACACACCTCATGATCTCAGGAATCTTATGACAGAATAGATGTACAAAGTATTTAACTCTACCAGATCTGGAGTTCACACTTCTTGACTTCATTACAAGTTCGACTGATAACTTATCAAAAGAAGAATAGAAGTTCCTGATCAACACTGTCATTTGTCATTTATTATAGACGGGTTTATAATTTTCTTTAACATTCTCCTTTGAAATGTAAGTAATCCCCGGCTTTCTGCCTCATGTGTGTCAAAGCAAGTTTTTCTAGAGCCTTGATCTTTATCATGGCCATTATCTTAAATCCCCTGTAATTCTGAAAAATTATTTGTTAGATGGGGTGATCAGTACTGCATCTACTAATTTAGTTCATATTGCATCCCAGATTCTAAGTACTTTCTGAATCTGAACATGAGCTTCTCATCTCATTCCTTATCCATCCCGATATTACACTTTTCTGCCGCCAGCTGCATACGGAGCAGCAACCAGCACTTCCTGCTGGCATATTCAAGCTGTTCACCAACAAAAAATAATCTGGCAAGAGCAGTTTTGAGAAGGAGTATTTCTGTCATACCTCCCCTTTCCATCCTTCATTTAAGGTAGACTGACTCACTTTCCTGTATATCCTTACAAGTGGTTGTGCCAATGTAATTGAAGGAAGGGTGCTGCAGGACCAGGTGAATACTGTTAAGCAACAGGAGTGCCTTAAATTAGCCTACCACTCAAAAACCAGCAATGCCAAGAAGCCAAGCTCAGTCAGGAATTTTGTTGTTTACTATTGAAGAATGCTTGCGTATGGCATGACTCCCGAGCAAAAATTGTCCTATATGAGATAATTTAAAAATAGGCAGAAAACAATATTAGGTGACATGGGAAAAAAAAAAAAAAAAAAGACAATATTCCAAAAATTCATATGAAAGCACTTCATACCCTCCACATATGTCTGTTAACAAACTGCCTAAGATAATATGGTAGTATGATACAGTTCTCAGTTTATCTAGTCTAGAAAGCTACCCGGAGATATGTGCTGTTTAATGGTATGACAAACACACGTAAGGACATTATACTTGACTTACAACTTTATACTACTGGCTAATTTTTGAATATAAAGATTTGGCTTAACTGATATGAAACTTGTTTAGCTATTTGGGTTTGCAATGATGGAACTGTGAAAGAAATAAACCCCCTGAACATGATATTACCTGCAAATCAAGTACATACAGTAGTTAATGGACATAATACTTCTATAACTCAGAGAAATTAAGCATATATAATAGAAAAGTCAAGTTGATGGCCTACAACCAAGTTGAAATCAAAAATATTAAGATGGTAGGAAGACAGAGAGAAAGAGATAAACTAATCCAGAATGAGTTTTTCTGCTTATCGATACACAGCTCCAGTAAGAAAAAATTTTTTAAGCACTTATATAGCAAATTCCACCTAACAAAAGGTCAGTCATGGTAACCCTATTTTAAACATTTGTAAGAAGCATCATTCATGAAGAAGGAAGATCTTGAAATCCATTTTAAAAACATTTTTCTGATCTAATTTTCAAGACTTCAGTAATATCCCTTTAGCCACACTATGGTCCCCATTACAGTGATCAAAACCAATTATGACTTAAATAATAATGAAAATGGCACTACACTGCTGCTGTAGCACCTACTGGTATGTGAAAGGCTTACAGTCTCCAGTCCTTGGCCTGCCAATTGTGAAAATTAATTCTCCCTGAAGTCAAAAGACATGGCTGTTGCTATCAGCAAGGATCAAGCACAGCCAAGACTGAACTACTGATGAAACTGCATAACAATGTAGACTGCAACAAATTGTGCACATCCCATTTCACAGTTACGGGCATAACAGGCTCCCCTTGCAGCACTTAACACTTTGGACAAAAAGAAGCCTTAGGAAAGCCACATCTTCTTGTTCTTTCTGATATCATGCAGCATTTTTCAAAGTTATCTAAACCAAAATAATTTAACAAATGCTCATTCATAAAATATAGCAGAAGGAATAAATCCCAAGTCCTATGTGCAAAGTTATTGAGATACTACTGCAGGAAGAATCCCCATTCCATGGTCAGGTTTACATTATGGCATGAGAATTTTAACTTTTGTCTCTTAACAGGGCTTCCTATGTCACATGGAAAACTGTATTCTTAAGGATCCTGAACAAAATAAGTGGGACAATTAGTATCAATACTATTATAGCAAAGTCTCAAATATATAATAAAAAAATAAACCATGCATAGAATGTTTGATTTCTTAAACAGTGATACCTTAACATGAGAAACTTTACATGAAATGAACAACGGACAACACGATTTAAAATTTATATTCTTTGATTCTTCTATGTACTGTGTGTACGCAAGCAAATACAAGGCCATACTGCTCCCCAAAAATATGATCAATGTAAATCACTTGTGTAAGGAAATAAATATATACGAACACTTGAAATAAGACACTATAAAGAGTAATTTGGAATATATTCTACTAGCGCTAATTAAAAATCTTGCAACGAGTAACACAAATGCCAACTACAATGTGTTTATTTTGGCTTTTGTCAATGTCACGCAACAACTTAATGAAACCTAAGCAAGCTGGGTCAGAAGAGACTTCCCCTGCTCTCTTAATGAAACACCCTCTCCTGCTCACACGATAGGAGACAACTCTCTTGCTTCTCCAGAATTAGTCTCTGTGATCTTAATTGCAGAGCCTCTCCAGACCACAGAACTCACGCCTGCTCTTCCTCCCTCTACGATGTTGTTAAAATCTATGTAAGTATTAAAATTGAAAGAGTCAAATATTACCATAATAAGAGCATTAAATTTAAAATAATAAACACTAGTTTTTTTTCCCCTGCCCCCTTGGATGATTACCAAGTACTAACATTTTGTGATGAAATAAGACTATGAGTGACATTTTAAGAAACTATTTTAAGGAGACTAGTAATAAGAATCAAAAAAGCTGGTGATACTGGGCTAAGTTATGGGGATTTTAATGAGGAAAAGACAAAACTTGCTATTAGGATGGAATATGTTACTCAATAAATTAGAAATTAACTCTGATATTTATCCAGAAAAAGAACATCATCCAAGCTCTCAGTATAACAATGAAAGAGTTACTTAGTTGAATGGTTTAGATTTATACACCTGATTTAGACACCTAATCTCGCTCTGCTCCCTATACAGTTAATGAAGCAGGAGGCTCTTCTGGGGGGAGTCCACTTAAATTCATGCTTCTGTTCTCACTTCTCTTAAAGCACCTTCTCTCTCCCTTTTGCATAGGCTGCTTCAGAAACTAACCCTTACCTTATGTGCCTAAGGTGCTTACACAAAATTATGTGGTATGCC